>CM054132.1:78582985-78616921 GCA_028751855.1 Ambrosia trifida
GCGAAGGATGTCCTAGTAAAGTTGTTTATTATTCGGATTCAAAGCGAACATCCCATAAATTAAATCGAAGCCAAAATTGTTTTAAACCTAACAAAATTACATATTTGATTTTCGGTCGAAACCGAACTAGGTTTTTGTTTTCTGAAATTTTGTTTTAGTTTGAATGGAATAAAATGAATATCAATTGATGGTTACTTAAATTTGTAGCTCGGCCATATCTTTGTAATCACAGTCAATCCAATAGTGAATAATGATAAAGAAATTAAACAAAATAAAACAAAAGATTTATTTAGTATACCGAGTTAGATATTGGTTTTCATTCGATTTGAAATGTTTGAATGGTGTTTTCAGTTCCCAATATAAAATGTGAACTGATGTAAAGGGTTACGTCTCAATCACACTTATTGTATGTAATAATAAAAAATTATTAAATACCAACTTGGTGGCCTGAGGGTCATTGGATCCCTTTAAATTTTTATTTTTTTTGTAGTTTGTTGACCGACTATTCCATTCTAATGTATCTTCTTAGAAGGGGATGTTAGTCTGTTTTCCACCATCACCGCTGAACTTTTACCGGATTATAATTTTAGTCCCTTGGCTTTGTTACCTTTGAAGTTTGAAACAATGACAATTTTGATCCTTATACTACGTACTGAGTTTCTAAAGTTTTGCGGTTACCCTCTTCATTCCTTTAGTTTAAAAAAGTTAACTTTTTATGTGCGTATTTTTATTTACATGTCGATATATATTCGAGTTGGTTTGCGTTTAGACTATATGGAATAAATTTTATTCACTTTACGTTTTGATATAACCATAATGCTTATATAGGTTACATTGAGTTTAACCGAGTACGCCGGAACATGTTCGATCAAGTTCTGAAGTGTAAGAACTAGAGAGACTTGCTGGGACCATGCCAGTAGTTTGTAGAGTTTAGTTTGAGAGGGATGAAGTGGAGGAGGAAATGGAGAAGGATTGCGGTGGTAATGGGGTCGATGCAGCCATGGGTGCGAGGGTGAATAATTATTGGTGGTCGGTTGTGAAGGTCAGAGGAGATATTTGGGTTCAGCGGCGGGTGAGGTTGAACAAAAATATTCGGTGGGAATAATATTGGTGGGATTATTGTGGCTAAGACTAAGATTGGTGAATAATTAAGTGTTTATCAGGGAATAAGATTGGTGAATAATGAAGGCTTTGGTGTTGGGAATAAGGTTACAATATATAATTCATAAATAAGTTTACAATATATAGATTTACAATCAACCTATTCTAGGAAACCGAATAATACAAATTGAATACAATAAGTGAACATAATCATAGAGATGATTTCGTAAATCATGAGCATGATTTACGTTATGCTTTTACTTAGTGATGAATACCCCTTCTAAATATAAGGTTAATTTCTTTACCGTCGTTCATGCATTATTTTTATTTTTACTTTTCTATTTTATCTAATTTTTTACCTTTCTCCTTTTTAAAACTTTTTCGCCTTTGTTATTTACACTATCTTCTTCTTGTTGTTGGTGTTGTATCAGGTGTCACTAAATGATACCAAACAAAATTTCTACGTGTAACCTACTAAGTGTGTGTAGTGGGCTTCATGCCCTCTCGTTATGGGGTGCTATCACCCCCATAGCGCTGGGCACATCGCTCCGGGGGCGCTATGGCTTTGAAAGTTATTTGTATAGCGAGAGACAACAACACATTGTTTGATGAATATGACCATTGGGGACGATGGGGGACATGAATGCTGGGATGAAACGGTTAGTAAAAAAACAACCACTTATCTATATCTATACTATATTATAAAGCATTTTCAAAGGACTTTTTAATTTTTAAGAGGTATAAATTTAGTTGCCTATGATACAAATATGGTGCTCTAAAGGCATATTTGCTCCAAAAAAGTAGTTATTATATGCATTAGGTGTTGTATCATAAGCAATTATACTTGTACCTCTTAAAATTTAAGAACTCTTTGTCAAATGCTTTATAGATATAGATATAGATATAGATATAGATAAATTACATCATATATTATATATTTATATCTTTTTTTTAAATTTATGTGGTTGCACGATGGTATGATGTGACACTTTTGCACACAAATGAATATGTAGGCTTGAAGTTTGCCATGACATGTTTCAAACATTAAAGTGAGCGATATATGTAGTTTTGACATTTATACAAGCAAATATGGTAGAGATACTTCATGACCAACGTCATCATCTTCCTCGATGGTTTTTTGTTTTCTCTGCTAGTATAAGCTTCTAGGAATAGAATTTAAGTTTCTGATCTCACGAAGTCACCAATTGTTTACATATCCAAAAGAAGACAAGTTCTTATGACTCGATTTGGTAGTTTTAACTATATTGATTACTAATTTGTTTGGTCCAATATATTTGTTACGACGCTTGTCAAACTAACATAAAACAAGAGTATCTATATAAATCATTGACTCCGCTGCATCTCGCGGGTCCCCTAAAATAATAGAAATACGTTGCACACTACAAACTACATTTTAGTAATTACATCACTTCCATTATAATCTTATGGTCATTAAGAGATACAACGTCACTTCACTACGCTAAGCACCGCTCTACGATGGCATACTTATCTACCTTCGAGATACATAAAAGGGTCCCACCGAAGGACGTGGGCCAATCTAAGGGTGCTGCAAGGAATAATGCGGCCTATTGTGATGTACCCATTTAAAATATTCAGAAGATATACTTATGAGTTTCAGTTTTTAATAACATAAATTTTATACATCATTCTTTTCTACTTCATCATAATGAATAACCAACACGATGCATGAGGGGCAAAAAAAGATGCACTCGTCGCAACGCACGGGCATTCCTACTAGTATATATAACACAAACACAAACATTCAAACACAAACACATACCATTCAAACACAAATATGAATCCTATCGGTCGCGGTTTCGGTTCTCAATCATCCGGCGAGCCTAACCAACCCATTGCACTGGGTTCGGTTCAAAACCAAACCATTTGTATGAACGTTTTAAACCAACCCATGGGATGAGACCCAAACGCGTATAACATCAACATGGGAGGTTTCGGGACATCCTAAATCTTTGGGTCTTCTCAAATGTTCGGGACATCACAAGCTTGACAAGAGCCAATCTCGGTTTCGGAGATGCATAAGTAGGAGTCGGAGCCAGAGCAAGAGCCCGAGCGACCAACCGGACGACAAAGACGATCCCACAAAAAGAAAAAAAACGAACCCCGCGCGAAAAACAACGTACAACCATGGGACGACGAAGAGTTGTACGCGTTAGCCCGAGCGTGGATTGACGTTTCGGATGATCCCATTGTTTGTAAGATATATAATTTTTGTTATGTTATATTAATTTATACATATATTTTTTTTTCAACGCGCACTTATATATTTTTTTGGTTTGTTTTTTTAGCGAACTATCAAAATAAAGGTGAGTTTTGGAGACGAATCTGGACAATATTTTTTGGTCTCGTTGGTAGGGAAGAAGACTACCGGCCCGCGGATTCAATATCATGAAAGTGGAGCGATATTAACACTAAATGCGCCAACTTTCAAGTCATTTATCAACACACAAATTACGGTTGGAAAACCGGCCAAAGCGACGAGATGATTTTGGAGGCAGCTTTGGAAGAATATAAAGCCGCACATGGAAATTTTCAATATCTGAGGCTTTGGAGGCTGTTACGAGATAGCTCCAAATGGTCCAATGTCCGCCCGACGGTTGGAACTTCTTCATCTAGGGCTAGAAATATGAGGCCTTCAAAGGAGTCCAAGACTTCCGAGTCGGTTGATCCCGAAATGCCAACGTCTGACGCGCGAACATCGATCTAAACGCCAAAGAAAATGTGCTTTTTGTGAGGGAGGAAGGGGCAGAAGAGTTACCACGTCCGCCCGGTCGAAGGGCTGCTTGAGCCGCCTGGTCGTAGTCATCGTCGGGGGTCAACGACTTGAGTCAGACGTTTTCCGAGATGAACCAACGCCTTCAAGACATACGCGACATTAGAGCTCAACGCATCCAAGACAACCGAGAAGTGGTCGAGCTTACGAGGGATCGACAATTTGAACGCGACTTTGAGTTTTACACGAAGTCACATGACCACTTAACCGGCAAAGCGTTGGAAATGTGTTTGAAACAAATGGCAAAATCGTGAAAAAAATACAATCTATGAGTATTTGTAATTTTTATAAGTATTTGTAGTTTTTTTCGTATTTGTAATTTTTTTAGTATTTGCAATTTTTTTTATTTAATGAAATATTATTTGATATTTAAATTTGTTATTTAAATAAAAAACAATAATGAACAATGATTACCCAATCATTTATTAAGCCTCATAAAGCCCACACCTACTACATACCTATTTTCCCATAAAGCCTCATAGAGTCTTTTCTAATACTAATATTTTATTCTCATAAAGCATTGTGGAGCCCCCCACTACACATGCCCTAAATGACACTGATAAAATCACCGCCACCTTATGCCGAAAAGTCGCCTCTTTGCCCGAACCGCATGCTTACCTCTAATTCTAGTTGGTATAAAAGGAAGATCGAAAATACAGTGTGGGTTTAAGTAGTTCTATAGAATTGCCATTGACTCATAATAGATCACATTCACATGTAAATATATGAGAAACTCTCCCTTCAATAAAAGACATATAAAGGAAAATTCCTAGTGCTTTCAAATGATGCCAAAGTCGTTGGTTTTTTTTTTCTTCGTCATATTCTATTTGTTTAAAGAGCCCCCCACTACACACGCCCTAAATGACACTGATAAAATCACCGCCACCTTATGCGGAAAAGTCGCCTCTTAGCTTGAACCGCGTGCTTACCTCTAACTCTGGTTGTTATAAAAGGAAGATCAAAAATACAATGTGGGTTTAAGTAGTTCTATAGAATTGCCACTGACTCATAATAAATCAAATTCACATTTAAATATACGAGAAACTTTCCCTTCAATAAAAGACATATAAAGGAAAATTCCTAGTGCTTTCAAATGATGCCAAAGTCGTTGGTTTTTTCTTTCTTCGTCATATTCTATTTGTTTGAAGAGTTAACTGCCATTTTCATTCTTGAGGTTTGGTCCAGTTTAAGTAGTTCTATAGAATTAACATTGACTCATAATAGATCACATTCACATGTAAATATATGAGAAACTTCCCATTCAATAAAAGACATATAAAGGAAAATTCCTAGTGCTTTCAAATGATGCCAAAGGTCGTTTGTTTTTTTTTTCTTCGTCATATTCTATTTGTTTAAAGAGTTAACTGTCATTTTCGTCCTTGAGGTTGAGTCCAGTTTGCTTTTCCAGTCCAAAAGTTTTTTTTTTTTTTTTTTTTTTTTTTTGCCATTGGACACCTGACATTTGGATTTTGGTGCCATTTCCGTGCATTTCACTAACTGCGTTTGTTTTTAACGTTAACACGTGTTATTAAATAAATAAGTTAAATTAAATGCTAAATGAAATATTACAAAAAGCAAAAAGGAAATCAACCAAATTATACCTGTAATATCCGCAAATGATTGCTTCGTTTTCTCTGTCACCGCATCTAGTCAGAGAAGTATTCTCTCATGATCATTGATCGCCTTTCAAGTTCGTGATTTCTTGTAGTCCTTGTAATGTCTTCCATGGTTGTGATTGTTTTACGATAATTGAGTTTCCGACAATTGGTTGAGCTCTAATATCAATCAATACGAATATATTGAAAACTTAGGGAAAGAAGTTGGTTTCAACAACTCAATACCATTCTAATTGATTCAACAACATTTTAATACAAAGATTCATTAACAACTTGTCTGAGTTAGTTAATCAGTTAACTTGCTCTAATGGAACAAATAAAAAAACGGTTCTCTAACTTATAACATTTTTTATTATCTTCTTTCTCGTCCGTTGGGCTTCTTTCGAGCCGTTTGATGCGTGGTTGGAAACCTCGCCTCTATTAAATCTAAAAAGATGTTTTTATTTGATTATTTGAGGTGGGATATAGCACTTTGATTTGATTTGATGTTTCAGGGTAAAAGCGCTTATTGAGTGAATTTTACACAATACTAGAGCAAAAGATTGGAGTTGAGAAGCATTGGGAAAAAGAAGGCCATGAAAAGTGCAATGAAGGTTCTGACCGTCTTTGACGGCAAACATACTGTCTCTGACGCCATCGCCGTACCTGACGGTAGTCATGCCGTCTCTGACGGTGCCATATGACAAGTGGTCAACACATAATTTAATGCAATCATCAAATGCTTTGAGGAGTTTTCTTTTTTTATTTGACTAGAGATTCTTGGGGGGTCAGGAATTTTATTGATTATCATGATCATTCATCAAAGAAAGATATCACACACCATTCTCTAAAGATCATATAGATTATTCTCCAAGCTTATTTCACAATTCTTTTGAAGATTGAAGAACATTTTTTGAAGATGATGAACACTATAGCCATGCTTGGCTAAAACTCTTGTATTACACTAGGGATGTAAGTTCTTGTTACCTAGGGCTTAAACATTTGGGTATTGTGTAAACTTTTGATTAATGTTTTTATGTACTTGAATTACTTGTGTTGATTAGTGATTAACCTTATGTTGAACTCATTTCTAGTTAATTGATCTTGTGCCAATTTCTAAATGTTATGAACATGGTTCCTTGCATCAACACTATCATAGGATTGTATGTTCTAAATGATAAAGTATACTTTAGTCCATTGTGAATGTTGATGAAACTTGATACCTAAGTTTATTGAACAATCAACCCGTTAGTGCCAATTGCATTATCTTTGTTTATCCAATTATGCCCAATTGTTGAAAGCCCTAGTGTTCAATTGCCCAATCCTTAGTGTAATCATCTTTATCTTATTGTTCACAAGTATTATTAATTATTTCCTACAAATTTCATTTTAAGTTTTATATTAATCGACAAACCTTTTCAATCAATTTCTAAACATCAATTCATATATTGCATAATTAGCACCTTCATAAAACAACAAATTTAAAGTTAACTAGGAAATACTCACTAACCACACGCTCCTTGGATTGATACCCTACTTACCCTATCTACCTAGGTTAATTAGGTTTTGTATGAACCGTGACGACCGGCTCATCACCGTTCCTATTTTTTCTCTGATGGGCTTCTAACTCAAAACAAAAGAATGGCTCGGATTAAATAGTTCAGCCCATTTGATTCTTTTTGTTGCAATTCTTTTCCGTGTTCCTATATGTGACGGCCCAATCCCACATTATCTATATCTATACTATATTATAAAGCATTTTATAGGGACTTCTTAAAATTTAAGAAGTACAAGTGTAATTTCTTAAGGTACACCACATAATGCACATATTAAAAGCTTTTTCCGATCAAACATGTAAACGCTCCCAAATGATTTGCTACGTGTAGTGCGAGGGAATATATTGATTCCATTATCTTTTGGTCACCCCGCCGCATCGCGCGGGCTCCCCACTAGTTATCTTATTAAGGAGGAGTGATGGCGAAGATTGTAATTTTGTCAAGCATCCAACTATTCAAGCAACATGTACAATTGAATTATGCTTACATGATGGGGGTAGAATTAGAACTTTATGGACATTTAAGACACTTAGAAGGGTATAATAGTAAATTTAGCATAATCTAATACCTCACATCCTAAAATCTTATCCCAATTCTACCCTCATGTCCAACATTTAGAATACAAAATACAATCTATGATGCATCTTAAATGTGAGACCTTTCAACCCCTCAAAATCATTAGACTATCATAATTATCAACCTTTCATCATCATCATCATGATCAATTCATTAGTAACTTCTTCTCCTTATATATCTATATATTATCTATATGGGGTCAACAACAACAAGAATCACCACATAAATCACCAAACGCAATTCTTTGGTTTCTCACCTCAAAACCCTTCTATCATCACAGGTTCCTTACCGTATCTTTCATTTTACTTATCGTTTTCTTTTTTTTTTTCTCTATGGCATTTCATTAAAGCTTGATACGCAAACATTATTTCTTTTCCGTATCTTTCATTTTATTTATTGTTTTCTTTTTTTTTTCTCTATGACATTTCATTGAAGCTTGATACACAAAGATTGTGATGTTAATTAGTATTTTTTTTTTTTTAGGAATCTTGATTTAGTGGGTCAAATAGTTTTTTTAAACATGAAACTGTGTTAACGGAAAAAAAATGAGTTTGTGGATTTATGGTGATTGATGATAATTGAGAGGTGGGATTAGCATTGTCTCTAAATGGCAAAATCTGGTCTAAGTTGAACACCGACTCAAAATCAATCTTTCAAGACATGGAAGACCTTTAAAATCTGGTGTCGTGATTAGGTTTATAGAGCCAAGAAGATTAAGAATTTTTAAATTTGGTAGAAGCTGTTTCAAGAAAAGTAGCAAAAGTCAAATAAATCAGTATACAACAGTTTCCTTTCACATTGGCTGGCATATTTCTTGCCGATTGATCATTAGGCAGGAGCTATTATATTATCACAAATTTTCACTAGCATGTGGAACACATCTTATAATATCCCCTGTATCATGCATAGTAAATTCCAAATGCTTAAAACATCATATCATTTTACTGTTTTTACATCATATCGTCGAATAGTCTCATCAATCCCGGCCCAAAAACCCGTGGTCTATATATTATATTATTGACGGTTTGTTCTATTAAATTCATTTACTTCTGGCAATATCATTGGAAGTTTTTTTAAGGCATTCAATGGGCATTAATCGACTCCTAATTAATAAAGAAAGTTTGATATGTATTAATGAAATATGTAATATACACCTCTATTTATAGAGCCATATAGGTGTAAAAAACTGAATAACCACCGTCTAATAAACAACTAACTATATGCAATTAACTCATTATTCACTGTAACATTATTTATGTTCATTTTGTATTTTTTCACTTCACAGTTTATTGCAATGATTTGTGAAACAACAATATTCATCTACCTTATACCCATGCCAGAGTTCTTTTTGTTGGCTATCATGCAGGCATAGATAATCAAGCTTTGTTGGCTGAAAATTTGATGGGAATGAAGATGCTGGATACTTTTCAAATTGAATCCACCGAAGTTTCTTCATTTTTGCAACAACATCAGATAGACCTGGATGTTCGGTAGCAGGTGGCCATTGATATATTACTTCATTATCCAATGTTAATTATTCAAGGTAACCAAACTGTGTCAGTAACATTATACACAAGGGTCATTAGATGCAGATATATATATGAAATATTCTATAGAGAAGTTAATTTAACCATTGGCGGTGCATCTGTCCCCATATCACAGAGGTGTTTAATATCTTCCTTCTTCCAAATCCTGCTATGCTTTTCCGGATTTTTAGGATGTTCCCCTCTAACAATGTTGTGGGCCATTTCTTGTATCAAGTCATGCATATCAAATTCATCATATACAACTTTTATGAGAGACTTTTGTACCAGCACCTTTATCCCTATATCAGGGTGTAAATCACAAGCATCAAACACCATCGTTGCCCCATCTATCCGTTGTCCCCTAAAAAAACATGCAATGTCTAAGAATAATGTTTGCTGGTCAGGTTCAAGTCCATCGTAACTTATTTTGAGTCTCTCGGTGACTTCAACATTTGGGATGCATTTTAACTTGGCCAATGCACTCTTCCACTGATCCTTGTTTTTGTCATATAGAAAAGAACCTAGAATTTCAAGTGCTAATGGGAGCCCGTCAGCATAAGAAACTATATCTTTCGAAAGCATCTCATAATCTTCTATAGGTTCAACTTTCCGATATGCATGTTTGTTGAAGAGCTCAATAGCCTCGCCATGTGATAACAAACTCACTTCACATATTTTGTCTACATGGCGCGTTAGCAAGTGCTGATCCCTGGTTGTGATTATTATCCGACTCCCGGCACCAAACCAATCATGGGATCCTGCTAATGCCTCTAGTTGCTTAAGATTATCAACATCATCAAGAACAACTATTACACTTTTATTACTTAGCTTTCTTTCTATCATGCTTCGTCCTTCTATCTCACTCCCTACCACAATGTCTTTTGTTTTCAAAACAAGTGAAAGAAATTTTTCTTGCAACTTTTCCAAACCATACTTGTTTGTTTCCTCACGTATATTTTGAAGAAAGCAATGAGCTTCAAATTGGTGAGATAAATTTGCATAAGCAGCAGACGCATGAGTACTCTTACCGCCACCTCCAACCCCCCATATTCCAACAAAGCGTACACCATTTGACCCAATTTGTAACTCCAATTTCAGATCTCGTAAGCGAGTCTCCATTCCAATGAGGTTTCTATTGACGTTTGTACTTAGTGTAGGCAGCCTACCAAAAATTGTACAAACAATTTGTTTGATGCATTTTGCTTCATAGCTGCACGATGGGTAAATAGGAATAATTAGAACTTAGAACATGCACCCACTCACTTAATGTTCAAAATGCACTAGTAACCAATTGGTACCATGAATCAGACACCATTTTTTGAATGTAATAATTTACTATCAAGTTAAATCTAATAATTTATTAGTTAATATATTAATTAAGTATTTTTATTTTACATATTAACTAATAAATACTAAACAAGCCGATCCCGAACCGAGCTCGAACTTGAGAAACTACCAACAAGCTCGAGGCGGGTCGGCTCATTTGCACCCCTAGTTCTGCTGCATACTTTGTTCCTTTTAAGTTTTGTTCAAAGCATTCAAAGCAAAGCTTTCTGTTTTGTTTTCGTTTGCTGCTTATTTTTGTTCTAAGGCAATCGATATCCATTAAAACCCAATCGTTCTAGAATGCAAATATCTTCAGCATAAAAACGTTTAAAAAAAGAGAAAAAATTACCTGTTTTGATTTTCATTGATGACCCATCCAGATAGGTTGCCTGCCTTTTCCAGAGCTTTTCTCCATGATTCAACTTTATGCTTATGTTTCCTCTGATGTTTGGAAAATGCTTTTCCATACTTCCCATTTTGATTTCTCACATCGGAGGGATCTACATAATAAAATATGGGCTCAACAATTTGCCCTCTCTTGTCCACGCACTCCATAATACACGCAAGCTCGTCCAAGCACCAAGATGAGTCCGCATAGTTTTCAGAGAATATAACTACGGCAATCCGTGATTCTTGGATAGCCGTCAAGAGGGCTGGACCAATCGACTCACCACGAGGAAGTGTTTCGTCATCCTTGTATGTTTGGATTCCTTGTTGTACGAGAGCCGTGTGGAGATGATCCACAAAGTTCTTGCGGGTGTCTTCACCTCTAAAACTCAGAAATGTTGGAAAGTAAATCAAGAGGGATCACAACATCGTCATCATTTCCCAGAATAACAAGATTTTGACAGTTCAAGCATATCAATCATATAGCCGTTATAGGCTATTTACCAAAAATTATCACATAGCCATTAAGGAGAGTTCCCATTCATAGATCATTGTATTGTCTATATAATTCTCTTTTTTTTCATTATGTAATAACACAACAAGTACCAATATCATCAATATTGTTTTCTGATTATCAATATGGTATCAGAGCGGGTCTTCTCATTCTAAGACCGATCTGCTCATCATTTTACCTCAGCCTTTCTTTCCTATCAAAACCCGGCTGCCATGTCCGAAAACCGTAACTCGGGTTCCGATTTATTAATCCAACTAGCCAACCTTTTCAAGAATGGCTTCAATATTCAAACCCAAAACCCAAAATTATCAGACAATCTGCAAATAAACCTCAAGCTCAACAACCAAAATTACGCCTTATGGACTCGAATGATTCGAGTCGCCATAGGCGGAAAATCAAAGAATTTATTAAAACACTTAGCCTCAGATCCACCAGACCCAAGTAACGAAACTTATGAACAATGGGAACACGATGACCTTATTGTCTTCTCGTGGCTTATTCAAAACATTGATCCGACACTCGCCAGCAGCCTAACCGAGTTCCCTAATGCAAAAACGTTATGGGATGCTCTGGCGGTGACTTACGGCAGCAGGAAAGAAGAAGGTCACCAAAAGATTCTCGGTACAAAGGCCTTTGTAGCGGCGGGCAGCAAAGAAAGAGCCACCGGCGTGACAGAAGGCGGCTGCGGCGAGGAAGCCTTCGGAGGCATGGCGGCGGCCGAGACTATGGATGGAGGTAACCGGATTGAGGATTCAACCTCAAATCTGATATGTAACTCTCGATTCTTTCCTCATTTTGTTCTTGAGTTGTTGAATAAAGATGAAAGGAAACATAATAATATGGACCAAAGGAATAAGAGAGAGATGGCAAAAAACAAAACTCTCAACTTTCTTAAAAGAAAGCAACGTTCTGTTCTTCTTGGAAAAAGGGAAGATCATTTTGTTAAACATAAACATATGGATGAGATGAAGCCATCATTTTTTGAAAAAGGCAAACACTCTTTTATTAAAGAAAAATATGTGGGTAAGATGAAGCCACATAACAACTTTGGGACATCATTCATTTATAACAAAAGACAATTTTTTAAACACAAAATTGGGGTTGGAACTCTCAATATGGTCCATATTAATAGGAAAGGTAAATGGTATAAATGGACTAGAATAAAACCCAAAAAAACGTTTAGATGGTTTCTTAAAATTAAAAAACCTCCGCATTTAGAAGGAAAAAATAGAAACAAAGTTTTCTTGAAAAATAAAAATTTAAGTGCTCGACAGGCTAATATAGCTCAACATTGCACTAAAACAGACGAGTCATGGATCTTTGACTGTGGTGCCACTGACACCATGACCTATGATAAATCTGATATTATTTCTAAAAGTAAACCTAGGGTTGATAACATCAAAACTGCTAATGGGGGGACGTTCCTGTTAAAGGAGGGGGAACTATCGAAATATCTCCAACTTTAAAACTAAAGAATTGCCTCTATGTACCATCCCTGTCACATAAATTGCTATTCATTAGCCACATTACAAAAAAGTTAAATTGCACCGTCTTGATGCATCCAACCTTTTGTATTCTTCAAGATATCAGGACGGGAATGATTATTGGGCGTGGTACTGAACAGTCAGGATTGTATTATGTGGATGAAGTGACTCAACGGGGACATGTGATGCTCGCTCATGGGTCTACAAATAGGGAAGCCTGGCTTTGGCATAGGAGATTAGGACACCCGTCTAGTGCCTATTTACATATTTTATTTCCAAAACTTTTTCCTCTTAATAAAACTTTACATTGCGAGACATGTGTCTTAGCTAAAAGCCACAGACAAACGTATCGTTTAAATAATACTAGAGTTGAAACTCCTTTTTCTTTAATACATTCTGATGTGTGGGGTCTCGCAGAGGTTAATGGGGGACAAAACTTTCGTTTCTTTGTCTTGTTTATTGATGATTGTACTCGTATGACATGGATCTATTTTTTGAAACATAAATCTGAAGTCTTCGAAAAATTTAGTATATTTTACACTATGATACAAACTCAATTTAAAACTAATATTCAAATTCTTAGATCCGACAATGGTGGAGAATATGTCAATGAGTCTATGAAACAATTTTGTCAAAATAAAGGAATAATTCATCAAAAAACGTGCCCCTATACTCCTGAACAAAATGGCACTGTCGAACGAAAAAATCGTATTCTTTTAGAAATCACACGGGCCTTTTTAATTGAGTCTCAAGTTCCCACATCGTTTTGGCCAGAAGTTGCTGCAACTGCCACTTATTTAATTACCAAAGCTCTTAACCTTAAAACCCCCGTTCAAGCCCTGTCTGATTTTACCAACATTCCTCCACCTCTCACCTTACAACCACGGGTCTTTGGATGTACTGTCTACCCTCATATCCCTAAACATGATCGAGGAAAACTAGGCCCATGTGCAGAAAAATGCATATTTGTTGGCTATGGTATCGATCAAAAGGGATATAGATGTTACAGCCCAACACGTCGACGTGTGTATACCACTCTTGACTGTGATTTTCTTGAAACCGAATTTTTCTATAACTGCCAATACAGTGATCAGGGGGAGAAGAAACATATTGACCCACTAGATTGGCTAAATTGCTCCCTCTCATCAATGAGCAGAGAGACTCACAGTACCCTACGAGACTCATCTGCTTCCCCACATCCTGTTAGTGCTACTGACCAAGAATCTCCTTGTCCTACTCCTGCACCTCAAAATAGTGAACCTGAAACTACACCTGCACCTCAAAATGGTGAACCTGAACTTGATGAAACCAGTGAGGAACCACAAACTCCTCCTAGTATGACCAACAATGATTTTCCAAATGATACATCTAACAGGGGAATAGCAAGTGAACAGGTTATGCAGGGGGATCAGGAGGAATCAATTGGGGAAGAACATAATGAAACAACCGAGAAATACATGCTACCTCCAAGAACCAATAGAGGAGTTCCTCCAAAACGATATTCTCCAGAAAAGGAGACAAGATCAACTAGATATCCCATGGCAAATATGGCCAATGGAAATTTGTCTGAAGAAGCTAAATCCTTCACTACCGCCCTCCTTAATGAACAAATCCCAAACTCTGTAGAACAAGCCTTAAAATCCAAAGAATGGAAAGATGCTATGGAAACGGAAATGGATGCGGTAATGAAGAACGAAACATGGGAAAAATGTACCCTTCCCTTAGGAAAGAGACCCGTAGGATGTCGGTGGGTCTTCACTATTAAACACAAACCTGACGGAACAATAGAAAGATATAAAGCTCGACTAGTGGCCAAGGGATACACACAAACATATGGGATCGACTATTCTGAGACTTTCTCTCCGGTAGCCAAAATCGATACAATCCGTGTTCTTTTATCTATTGCTGCAAATGAAGGATGGCCTCTTCATCAGTTTGATGTAAAGAATGCCTTCCTTCATGGAGACTTGTAAGAAGAAGTATATATGGAGGCACCTCCCGGATTCATGAATAACTTCAAAAACCAAGAAGTGTGTCGGCTAAAAAGGACTCTCTACGGTCTTAAACAATCCCCTCGAGCATGGTTTGGTAGATTTACATTGGCTATGAAGAAAAACGGGTTCAAACAAAGCAATTCTGATCATACCTTGTTCCTCAAACGAAAAGGTAAACTCATAACTTGTTTAATTTTATATGTTGATGATATGATTATCACAGGAAACGATAAAGAAGAAATGGAGAAGCTTAAAGCAAATCTTTTCAAAGAATTCGAGATGAAAGATTTAGGAAGACTAAAGTACTTCCTTGGGATTGAAGTATTGAGATCAAAGCAAGGAATTTTCATATGCCAAAAGAAGTACATCCATGATCTCCTTGCTGAAACAGGAATGATCGAATGCAAACCAGCTGATACTCCAATGATAACCAACCAAAAACTCTACATGGAAGAAAGAGCAAAATTGGCAGATAAAGGGAAATACCAACGTCTTGTAGGCAAACTCATATATCTCTCACACACTCGTCCAGATATCGCATATGCTGTAGGAGTGGTTAGTCAATTTATGCACCAACCCCAAGTTAACCACATGGATGCTGTTCGAAGAATTATTAGATATCTAAAAGGGACGGTTAGCTATGGGATTCTCTTCAAACCAAACGGTCACTCAAAGATTCAGGCCTACACGGACGCTGATTGGGCAGGAGATCAACAGGACCGAAGATCTACATCAGGATACTTCACGTTAGTTGGAGGGAATTTGGTGACATGGAGAAGTAAAAAACAAAAGGTAGTTGCTCTATCCAGTGCTGAAGCTGAATTTCGAGGGATTGCAAGAGGACTAGCAGAGGTCTTATGGATACGCAAACTTCTAACTGAAATTGGGTTCTTACAAAAGGAAGCTAGCAAAATCTGGTGTGACAACAAAGCTGCCATACAAATATCTGAAAATCCTGTTCAACATGATCGTACAAAACATGTAGAAGTCGACAGGCATTTTATCAAAGAAAAACTCGAAAATGGAACTATAGAACTTCAGTTTGTTCGATCAGAGGATCAGCTAGCAGACATACTCACAAAATCTATCAACGGAAGGCTTTACAACAACTGCCTGTACAAGTTGGGTATCGGGAATCCCACTACTCAACTTGAGGGGGAGTGTTGGAAAGTAAATCAAGAGGGATCACAACATCGTCATCATTTCCCAGAATAACAAGATTTCGACAGTTCAAGCATATCAATCATATAGCCGTTATAGGCTATTTACCAAAAATTATCACATAGCCATTAAGGAGAGTTCCCATTCATAGATCATTGTATTGTCTATATAATTCTCTTTTTTTTCATTATGTAATAACACAACAAGTACCAATATCATCAATATTATTTTCTGATTATCAATAAGAAATACCTCATGTTTGAATGAGTGAGAAGAGGAGGATGAAGATGATGCCATTGATCTGCAGATCAGAATTTGTTTGGAATTAGTTAGTAATACTAAATCAAACACGTAAAAAACTAATGATACAACACACCTGCTTTGCTCGTCTTCTTCGGAAGAGATTGGCGTGTGTTGTTGATGGTGGTTGGAGGATCCTCTAAACAGAACAGAAATGATGTAGTAGATGGCTATACCGGCGGCGAGTACAGTGAAGAAAGTACTAGGAAAGAGTTCGGAGTAGGCGGTTATGGTTTCTTTGAGGACAGCCATTGTTGACTATTATTGTTCTGATGGTCTTGGGTCACTGGTGCGTCTACTTGTGTGTATTATGTAATACATATAGACATGTTTTTCAGCTAGTTACAAAAGTTATCCCTTAACTATGGTTAATATGACCAAAGGGTACAAAAGAAATATGAAAAAAATCAACCAATGAAGGACAAATAAATATCGTTGGCTAAATCGCGGACCACACCGTGAGCCCATGGAACTCATATTGCATAATCTAAAGTAAGTAAAATAGATGAATGATACACAATGACGAAGACGCTAACCCTTTTATGTTCTATTCTAGACAAGTGTAATATATCTCCCTTGGTTGGGTTAAGGGAAACAGGTTTTGTAGCTGGGCAAGCATTAAGAAAGGCGAAATCGAAGAAGGTGGATAAGCATGCTAAAGTGTAGAGAACCAACATGTCTTTATCCCCTTGGCCTTTGATACCTTTGGTTCCCTAGCGCCAGAAGCTATTCGTTTCTTGTCCAGGGTCCAACGGGTCGTCCACAGCAATACTTCATCTCCAGGGGCAAGGATTTGTCTTTAGTAGACTAGTGTTCGCAATTCAAAAACGGGTGGCGGTGCAACATGTTGCCCGTCTACCTTCTATTGTGATGTAACGTTCGTATTTCATTTTAATTAATAAAGTAATTATTATCCTTCTTCAAAAAAAAATAAAAAAAAAAATCTAGAAGTAAAATAAATTGAAGTTATTTAAAAAAAACCCTAAATTTGACAGACAAACGGGTTACCAAAAGAACGAAAAAAGTGTGTGTTAAAACGTTGTATGAATAGAAGTTCATAGTAAGTTTATTATTTTATTTTATTATTTTTTTTTTGATAAAATACCATTTTTTTATTCATGAAAAAACAAGTTACATTTAGATGGTGGGTAAGCGGGCAACAAGCAGCGCCGTTATCCCCTTTGAAACGCAAAACTTATCCTGCTAAACACAAACCCTTGGTTCTTAGGGCTCTGCGAGTCACTGTGAACCACCTTCTGCACTTGTTTCAGAAACCGTACTGCCTCAGGGGCCAAAGATCCAAATGTGTCAAAAGCGAACGGCAGG
Organism: Ambrosia trifida; assembly: GCA_028751855.1. Classification (NCBI taxonomy): domain Eukaryota; kingdom Viridiplantae; phylum Streptophyta; class Magnoliopsida; order Asterales; family Asteraceae; genus Ambrosia; species Ambrosia trifida. The sequence goes on from CM054132.1 coordinate 78,600,644, forward strand.
AACGCATGTTGATTCTCTAAACAGGCTGCTTCGTGCTTAGCGACCTTCTTAGCTCCTGCCCTCAAAACTGTTTGCCCCGGTACAAAGCCGTTGTCTCGCAAACCTACCAAGGGGGAAACCCCTGTCAGGTCAACACAAGCATGTTTGCCCCCAGCCCATCCAAACACAAGAACATCCGCAGGACGCAAGGTAGATCTCCCATCCCGCGGATCAGTCAGAAAATTGACTGGTGCTTCTTTCTTGGCTGAGATCCCCGCACTTCGAAGCACGTCCCATAGAACATCTCTGACCAAATCATGGCGGTACTTGAACCCCGGCAATTCCTTGCAGTGGACAATTAAAGTAGACAATTAAATTAAGAAAGTTAAAATTTATAATATTACTAATTCATGCTATTGTTGATGTGAAGGATTACGTAACAGAGGTGTTTAATATTCGGTTTCAAATCGATTAAACAATAATTCAAACCGCACCAAAATTAATCATTTTTTACATATTTGATTTTCGGTCCAAACTGGACTGGCTTTTTGAAATCTAAGATTAGTTTGGACTGAAGATGAATATCAAATGATGGTTATTTAAATTTGTCGCTCACCATATCTTATTTATCACAACACAATCCAATAACTTTTATAATGATAAAAGAACAAACAAAATAAGATAAAAGATTTATTCAATATACCGCGTTAGGTATCAGTTTTTGAGTCATTTTGAAGTTTCGGAATGTGAAAACAATATGAACTGTGTACAGGGTTGTGTCCCCATCACACTTATTGCCTATCAAGTACTTTGTGTCTTCAACAATGTGTGGATGAAATTAGTCTAGGTTCATTGGATCCCTTTTATCTTTGTTGACCGGCTATTATATCTCAAAATGTTATTACATGTAGACACGACCCGAACCTAACATGATAATAGCGGGTTTGAGTTTGGTCTAAATGGGTTCGGGTCAAGTTTGGGTTGAACCCGCTGAAGAGGAAAAAAGTCACCTCTAGTTGGTTCGGTGGATTAGATCTGAGAGATAATACACGAAGAGGAGACAAGTAATTAGATCTGAAGATTAACCTGCAAAAAAGAACACCGTTAGGCTCGCCACAGGGGAGAGGAAGGGTCTCTCTGTGACCACCCTCCGGCGTAGAATAAGTATGGTTTTAAGAAGTGGAAAGTAAGTATGAGAAGTACAGAAAGTACGATCAAGTGACGTTACCAAATGAGGAATTTTGGGAGGTATTTATACTTTCCTGAATGGGCTTCGGCAAACCTAGGCCCATGGGCCTTCTGACCGAAGCTAGGCGTTCGGTTCAGTTCTAGCTTCGATCCTCTGATGGACCGAGCTTCGGTCTAGAACCTGGTTCATTGTTAGGCTCGGGCCCGGCCCTCTTGTGATGGTCCGAGCTCCGACACATAACCATATATTCTCTTCAAGTCCCCTGAAGTCTTATTGAATGCTTCGGTATTCAAAAAGGACTTGTAATTAATTTTTTGTTTTTGGGGATTTTGACTTTTGGGTTTCCTTCGAGATTCGGCTTGCCTGGTGTGTGACAGCTGTTGTCCTTCACCTAAGCAAGTGGGTGACAACTGTTGTCATTCACCCTCACCTTCCGGTTATTATAGCAGACGCCCTTTTGATTGTCTCGAGGTGGTCAGTTGATAGCCCTTGATTGGACGGTGACTTCAACCGTCGTTTTTCTCCCTTTATAAGTGAGTTTTTACTCCTTATATTTTTACTTTTTCTTTTTACACTTCATTTTCCTCCCTAATTTTTCCAGTTCTCCGGCCGGGATCGTCCTTCTCCTTTTCCGTAAGCGTCTTCCTTTCTTCAACGAGGTGTGTAATTTCATCCTTATCACTTTTTCAATCATGCCTAAAGATAATATGCTTGTGTCATTTAGTGTTCTTAGTCAAGCGAAGCTTGACGAGTTTGTAGAAGAATTTAGGATCCCTGTAGATCTTCATCCCACCCTTCCTGCTCCGAGAACTCCTGTATACCCTCTTCCCCCTGGGAAGTTTGCATTTTACACTCGGGTGTGTAATTATGCAAACTATCGAGTTCCTTTTACCCGTTTTTTAATGAAGGTGTTACAGTTCCATAAAGTTCATATTTCCCAAATGACGCCCTTTGGTCTGAGCCGGGTGAATCAATTTGAGCTATCCTGTCGATCTTTAGATGTAGTGCCCGACCTGAACCTTTTTAGGGCTTTTTACCGATTGAACCGTTCCGGAAACTGGTATACCTTCGAGAAAAGGCAGTCGAAGGACAAAAAGTCGGAAGTAAAGAAGGAGGATCGGGAGTGTGTTGGTTGGGAAGTGTCTAGCTTGAAGGATTGGAAGGATAGGTGGTTTTGGTTGGATGACCTGTGTCTTCCCAAAGACATGGTATGGAGGAAGAAGGATGATCCCTTGGAGGGTGAACTGCCGAAGGGCTTTTCTGTGGATAAGAACCTGTATGCCGCTCTGGTGGCTAATAAGTTCGATATTAGACGCTTGCCAGAGCATGTGCTGGTGATTGGTTGTGTTAGTAGGAATTGGGAGTTTTCGGATCAGTGGCCTATCGTTAGACGAAACAACATAGGTTCGTCTATTGTTTTTATGATACATTTTTTATGAGACTTTGATTTTTGTTAACAATGCCTTGTTTTTGCTTTTTTCAGATATGTTTCTTCGTGATATGCTTCATCTGGAGTCCTTCGATGATGATGACATCGAGTATACATCTCTTCAGCAGAATCCAGGGGATAAACCCTTTCTTGAAGTTTTAAAGGCTCCGTCATTTAAAATCAGAGAGCCGGAGGTGGATGCCTCGGCGAATGCAGGTGGTTCTTCGTCATCTGTAGCTGCGGCTATGTCTGAACGAGATGTTGGGAAGCAACATGAGGATGCGTCTGTTTCTGTTGCTACGGAGGACTTGCCGAAGCATAAGAAGAAGTCTTCGAGAAAGAGGAAGGGCCATGAGGAGGGAGGGTGGGGAGAAAGAGTTAGGGGAACTCCGAAGAGGATGAAGACCCCCTGGCCACTATAACTGAAGTATCTCCGAGAAGCCAGGCCTCTCCGTCTACCCTCCTGGAGACTTTATCGGACCATTTGGATGGTGGGAAATCTGCTCGGGACGAACCTCCTGTGGCTTTTGAACAGGGTGGTCCAAGACATCCCAACCCCTTGCCGCTGCATTCTCATCCACACTTGGCCGGTCCTACTAGTCCTGCTGGTAAGTATGACGACGATGTAGATCATTTTCCTCTGTACTTTTCTTTAGACGATGAAGGTCCAAAGGACTACCTTAAACGTCTGTGGTTTGGTTCAGAGTCTAAAGTGGATGACTTCCCTATCATTGTAGATTCGATGGAGCTGGATCCTTCGGTAGCCGAGGCTAAATTTGTTCCCAACTGGGATTTGAAGAATGGGGACAAGATTCTTGATGCCTTGACAGCTCGTACCATGCTTCTGAATATCAACACTCCAGCCGAAGATCACAGGTATCGAAATGCGGCTCCTTTGGCCTTGGCCGATGCTTTGATGATCAATCAAGCACAGTCAAATGGTATTGTGATGGAGGTGTATCGACGGTGGGTGGAGCTTGAGATAGAGAAGGAGAAGTTGAGCTCGTTGCTGGGAGGTGAAGATGTTTCGGGTTGGGGTAAGAAGCATGAAGCTTTGTTGGGAGAGAAGTGTATCTTGGAGGAGAAGCTGGACCAGGCGTTGCTACAAGTGAAGTCAAATGGCGCTGCCATGGCTTTGGCATCGGAGGAGAGAGATAAAGCACTAAAAGAGGTTGAAGCGTTGAAGGCTGAGAGGGACGCAGCTTTGCAAGGTAGTAGTTTCTTATTCCTTTCTTTTTTGGTTTAAAGGTGATAGCTTCTACCTCCTGTCTTATAACCTTGTTATATATTTTTATGTTTTTTTTAGAGAAAAAGACGTTTGAGGTCGAAGCTAGTCGTCTCCAAAACCAGCTGGACCATATGAAGCTTGAGATGGATGGTCAAGTATCAAAGCTGGGTGAGACCAACTCCCATCTGACGAATCAAGTGAAGGAGCTGTTGGAGACGAAGGAGTGGTTGCTTACCGAAGGCATGCTTTTGGTAGCTCAAAGGGTTCATATGGGAGAGGAGCTACGAGCGGCTGTGGGGGCCATCAACAATGCCATGAATGCTTGTGGTGTAAATGTTGGTATTAAGGCCGGATACCACTATTCCTCGAAGGTTGTTCCCATGGATCAGGTGCCGAAGCTAAAACCGAACGCTGATGAAATGTTGAATGGTGCATTGGATAGGTTTGATACCTTGGAATTTCCATTTCTTCAGCATGTTGGGCGCCTTATCTCCGAACCCCTTGAGACAATCAAAGCTGCTGGTCTTTCTGGTGACATGTTCAACCCTCCTCCGAACTAGTGTTTTTCTTTTGTATGCCACAACGGCCTTCTGCTTTTTGAATATTGTTTGTCTTGTTATGAATGAGTGGTCGAACCACTTTGGTTCGGTACACTTTATTGTATGTTTCCTTCTAAACAATCACATAGTTTTTGTAATAATGTTTGTGTATGTTTGGATATGTCATGATTTCGTTTTTGGGGGTTTGTGTTGGCCCTAAATCGAATTATTTATAGCCGTTCGGATCGTGCCTCGAAAGAAATTCCCGTTTCGGCTTGAAGGGGTGTAGCTTCGAATCAACTTGAAATAAGTTAAGGGTTTGCTTAACCTTTTTTGTATCGAACCATGATATGCGTCCATATGCTTCGGTTCGATGGAAATTGTACTTTTATACTTGCAAGTTTTGTTTGTAAGATCGTTTGTTGACCTTTGGTATGCCTGGTTAAAGCATCGGTGCTTGTTATGCCCATCCACCGAAACCCTGCCTTTGGCGTTTTTAATAAGTAGAAGGTGGACTTATGTTTTTTGACGTCGATATGATATTTATTCGTTTGCATGCTATTTTTTTTAATTTTTTATTTAAAAAATGTGCTTCGACACATCCTTTATGTGTTTGTTCGAGATAGAGAAAGTGTATAGTTCCTTCTTTTTTTTTTTACGAGGCATTTTTAAAAGTAGGTTCGAATGTTTCGACCTTTCTTGTGTCATATCTCGTTCGGTATCTGGGTTCCATGCTGACAAATTGTGACTGTCACCATGGGTTCCAGCATATTTTTTGCTTGCTTTTTTGTGGGGTCGGAACGTTAGAAAAGAGTTTGTTATAACAACCTGTTCCGACCTTTCCACAATGTTTCTTATTATTTGGATGAATTGGGAATTATTTTCCCCAGCTTCGGTACTATCTTGTTTTAAGCATAAATGACCAATGCTATGAACAAATTGTACTAAAAACAAAAAGGAAGAAATTTATTATTGGTGGGGCAAACACATTCCACTTTCGTCTAAAAAAGGTTTGGGGTAATCATCATCCCGAGTTACAGGCAAAAAATGAAAAAAGATTCGGGGTAAACCACATCCAGACTAACAGATTGAAATTATTGAAAATAAAACTTGAACGCTAGCTTCGAGCTTCGGTGTTTCACATGTAACATTTCTTCAGATGGATTCCGTTCCATGTCCTGGGAACCGGGGTACCATCTATCTTGGCTAGTGTGTACGAACCCTTTTCTCCAACGGAAGTTATCTGGTACGGTCCTTCCCATCTCGATGCTAATTTGCCTGAGGGTTCAGCTCGGCTAGCTTCATTGCTCCGGAAGACGTAGTCTCCAACTTTGAATGTTTGCTTTTTCACCCTAGCATTGTAATATTTTTCCAGCTCTTTCTTGTATCGGGATTCTTTGATGGAAGCTATTTCCCTTCTCTCTTCCAAGAGATCTAGGTTTAAGCGGAGGGATTGATCGTTGTCCGATGCATTAGCTCTTCGGGGACTGATCATGCCAATTTCGACTGGGTTCATGGCTTCGGTACCGTATGTCAAGCTGAAGGGTGATTCTCCGGTGCTTGTCTTTGGCATCGTTCGGTGTGCCCATAAGACGTTGGGCAGTTCGTCTGCCCAGCCAGCCTTCTTACCTCCCAACCGTCGCTGGATTCCTTATATGATGCTTCGGTTGGCCCTCTCCACTTGGCCGTTGGCCTGTGGGTGAGCAACTGATGAAAATAGCTGCTTAATGTGTAGGTCCGAGCACCATTTCTTAAAAGGATTTTCAGCAAACTACTTCCCATTGTCGCTGATGATATAGAGCGGCAACCCGAATTGGCAAACAATATTTTCCCATACAAATCTTTTCATTTGATGGCCTGTGATGTCTCCCATTGGCTTGGCTTCGACCCATTTAGTAAAGTAGTCGATGGCTACCAGCAAGTATTTGACTCCCCCTGTGGATTTGGGGAAAGGTCCGACAATGTCGATCCCCCATTTCAAGAACGGCCAGGCCGCTGTTACCGGCATTAGATTGTTTTTGGCCCGAAGGCTGACTGGTGCGTTCTTCTGACATTCTTGGCAACTTCGAAGTTCCTGTACAGCACTTTGGTGCATATTGGGCCAATAGTATCCAGCATTCATTGCCTTAGTAACGACCATCTTTGGTCCGGCATGTATGCTACATATGCCGAAGTGAATCTCTTTGATAACATATGCTGCCTCGTTCAAAGAAAGGCACCGTAGGAGTGGGCCTAAGAATGTTCTTCGGTACAGCTGGCCATTTTGAACTTGGTATTGTAGGGATTTGACTTTGAGCTTTCGAGCCTCAGCTTTATCTTTCGGAACCCAGCCTTCGGTGATGTTTTTCATGATGGGAGTCATCCATGTATCCTCTTGGACTTCAACTTGCAGGACCTCGTTTTCTTCAATTGAGGGTTTTGTCAATGTTTCGACTTTCGTGCCTTGGGTTGAGGTGGCCATGTTAGCCGATGCAATTTTGCTGAGGGCATCGGCTTGTGTGTTCTCTTCTCTTGGGACATAGAAGATCTTATATGTTTGGAAAGAGGTTACGAGTTCCTGTGCTTTTTGAAGGTACTTCATCATTTTTGTTTCTCTTGCTTCATACTCGCCTCGGAGCTGATTAGCCACGAGCAACGAGTCAGTATGAATTTTGAGATTTTGCACTCCGAACTTCCGTGCTATTCGGAGACCAGCCAACAATGCTTCGTACTCAGCTTCATTGTTCGAGCTTGGAAACTCAAGTCGGAGGGCGTAAGCAAATTTGGTGTTATCTGGACTGATCAATATAAGACCTGCTCCGGATCCTTCGGTGCAGGATGCACCGTCTGTATACAAAGACCATGCTTCTGTTTGTTCTTTATCTTCCCGATCTTGCTCCTCTGATCGGTCTTGTTCGTTTGGTAATTCAGCTATGAAATCTGCTACGGTTTGTCCTTTCATGGCACCTCTTGTTTTGAAAGTTAGGTCGAAGGCCCCTAGTTCAATGGCCCATTTGGCCAATCGGCCAGAGACCACCGGCTTTCGGAGTACATGCTGGATGTTTTTATTGTTGATGCACTTTCTGTGGACGTCACTGTCGAATAAGACTAGGGTTGAGTCTTAGTATAGTGTTACATGAGATTGTGGTGATCCATAAGGGCATTTTATGGATCTGACGCATTTGTAAATATAGGACAATACACTGAGCCAAGTTCGACAAATATACACTGGGCGAATGTGGAAGTTTTCCACATTCGACCATCACAAATGGGCGAATGTGGAAATACTCCACATTCGACCATCATAAAGGGGCGAACGTGGAACTGGTGTATTGGACTATAAATAGCAATCTCATGTGTTATTGTTGATTTGGTGATTTGAGTTTGTACTTTGAATGCTCTCAAGGGGGAGGTCATGCCCGACCTCCCCCGGCCTCGAGATAGATGTTTATCCTACTGATGACAGTGTCTGTAACCGTTTCTGTAGTAATACGAATCTGTGATGACGTTGTTATCATGTATTTCTGTCTCGTCTCGAATCTCCCGTCTGAAACTGAGTTGTTTATGCGTATTCGATCCGTGAATTCAGTTTTTAACCGGATTCTCATTTATCCGTTTGGACTTCTATCTCATGTGCTTGAAAGTATCTTCTCAGCCTTCTCGAAGCATGGACCAGGGCTAACGCCAATTTCTCCAACATAGGATATCTGGTTTCGTAATCTCGGAGAGCTCTGCTGACATAATAAATTGGCACTTGAGCTAGGTGCCTTTGTACCATGAGGACTGCACTGATGGCACCTTGGGATGCTGCTAGATAAACAATGAGTACCTCACCCGGCTTCGGCGCAGTGAGTGTTGGTAACAAGCTAAGACATTGCTTTAATTCACCGAATGCTTGTTCAGCTTCATCGGTCCATTTGAAATCATTGTTGCCGAAGCTGCTTTTTAGCACGGTCATAAAGGGCAGGGTCCGTTCGGCTGCCTTGGAGAGAAAACGATGTAGAGCTACCAATCTTCCATTCAGTGATTGAATTTCTTTGACCGTTTTTTGGGACTTCAGCTCCATCACTGCCTTGACTTTCTCAGGGTTTGCTTGGATCCCTTCTCGTGCAACCATGACACCCAGGAACTTCCCTGACTCCATTCTGAAGGAACATTTTGCTGGGTTTAGCTTCATATTAATACTCCGGAGACAGGTGAACGTCTCTCGGATGTCAGCCATCATGTCTGCTTCGTCTTTGCTTTTTATTACCACATCATCTACGTACACTTCCATGTTCTTTCCGATTTAATTCTTAAATGCCTTATCCATTAACCGTTGGTAAGTGGCCCCAGCATTCTTGAGGCCGAAAGGCATCTTTGTTTAGCAGTACAACCCTTCGGCGGTAATGAAAGCGGTCTTATCTTCATCTTCGGCTGCCATTTGAATTTGATGGTAGCCTTTATACGCATCGAGAAAGCACTTTAGCCGAAAGCCAGCTAGTGAATCGACCTTGACATCCATTTCAAGGAGCGGGTAGCAATCTTTAGGGCATGCGTTGTTCAAATCTTTAAAATCAACACACATTCGCCAACCACCGTCTTGCTTCTTTACCATAACCGGGTTCGACACCCAAGTTCGGTATTGAACTTCTCGAATGATGCTTGCATCCAAAAGCTTCCGAACGTCTTTGGCGATAGCCTTGTTCCGATCCAACCCCATGCTTCTCTTCTTCTGTTGCACTGGTCGGACCGTTGAATATACATTTAATTTGTGTTCGGCCAAATGCCTGGGTACCTCCTTCATGTCCGAATGTTGCCATGCAAAAGAATCTAGAGATTCGGTTAGGAGGTTCCATAAGGCGACTTTGTAATCAGGTGGGAGCTGTGCCCCAACGGTTACCTGCCAGTTTTTGAGAGGATTAATCAAAGAGTTTCATAAGATTACTCAAAACCCTACAATCGTTCGACTACCTTTTGTTCCGGAAAACATGGGTTAATCGACCACTTTTCTGATAACTCTTGAGTGATTGGTGTAACTTGGGAGCTCGAAGCTTGTCGAATTTCAGCTACATGGTGCATCGGTTCGGTATGCACAGTTGCTATCCCGTCTTCTGTTGGGAACTTGATAGCTCCGTGGATGGAAGAAGCAAGCATTCTGAAGGCACACATACTTGGTCGGCCCAAAATGACGTTGTGTACAGAATGTGCTCCAACCACCAAGAAGGTTAGCATTTCTGTTCGGCTGTGTCCTTCGGTGCCCAAGGTTACCGGGAGAGTAATTCGTCCCATGGGCTGGATTACCTCTCCTGAAAAACTGACTAACGGCATGGAAACCTGTTGTTATTTAAAAGTTAGCTTATTGTTGTTACGTCGAAAAACGAAGGACGTTTCTTCGGTTAAAGTGTATATTTGATTTGGAGCAAATATTTCTAAGTACCTGTACCATCCTTCTTTGAGTTTCGGGTGCCAATCGTTGGAAACAATGATAGTACATTATTTCCAAAGCACTGCCGTTGTCTATGTAAACTCGCTGAACTTTATGTACGGTGATGACAGCAGATATGATTATTGGTCCTTCTAGAAACTGGTCTGGTGTTACCTCAGGGAATGAGATTGCCTGTCATATAAACAAGTCATTTTAGAGACAAAAGTAATCATATACTTCTGATTTTGGAGATTCTTTTTTGAAAACACCAATGTGGATATGTATAGTTTTACTTAGCAACCTGACTCATGAATGGAGCAAGATGAGAGCCGGAGCATTTAATGCCATGTGGTGCAACAGCCTGAATCATGTTGATCCCTACTTGGTTGTTGGTGTTGGTGATTGCTGCGGGTTTTCCTTCCTTCACCTCTTTGATAAGGTGAGAAAGCTTCCCGGAACGAACAGCTTTTTCAATTTCTTGTCGAAGGACCAGCAATCATCGGTATTATGTCCTTTGGCTCGGTGATAGTCGCAGTACTTTTTGGAGTTTCGGTCGGCCGATGGCCGCTGTTTAGCCGGTGCGGGGAGTTGTAAATTTTCTGTTAACAGAATATTCCGAGGGGTCTTGGTTAAATCGGTTACGCTGCCGGTCCTTCCGGAACCTTGAGGCTTAGAAGGATGACTCCGGTCTGTTCGTTCGTACGGCTGTTGCCTGTTCTTGTTCCAGTGGCTGTTGCGTTCTGCATTATGGGAACCTTTCTTCCACAGGTTGCGTCCCCCGGAGCTTTTGTAATCTTCTTCGGTGGATTGCCCACAAGCACTCTTTCCTCTAGCAAAGGCTCTGGCCCTTTCCATGAGTACTTCCATCGTCTTTGGTAAATCTTCATGCAATTTCTCCACTAACTGGTTGTTTCGGACTCCGTGACAGAAGCCCGATACCCGGAGCTGATCCACTGCTCCATGAATCTGCATACTCTCTTTGCTGAAACGGTCAATAAAAACCTCCAAGGACTCACCATCCTTCCTTCGGATGTTGTGTACTTCCGTGATATCCTTGGAGCACCGTCTTTGATTTGCAAAGTTTAGCAAGAATAACTTTTTGAATTCGATCCAGTTGGTGATTTCTCCAGCGGATAACCCGTCGAACCATACCCTAGCCGCTCCGGTGAGGGTTTGGGCAAACATGTGGCACCATGCTGGCATGGGCCATAATTCGATTTCGGCTGCGCCTTCAAATAAGAAGACGTGGTCATCTGGATCTGACGTCCCCGCATATGTTTTGATGGTAGCTGGCATTTTCAGTTTGGCTAGAAGACGTGCTGTTGCAACTCTTTGAGAAAATTTGGAGAATGACGTCATATGGGCTGGGCGGTACGGTGCCGTAAGTTCGTCATCCTCCTGTGGTGCAATTAGCATTTTCTCCGAAGTGGGCATGCTAACTTGCATCGGTCCGGTGTAACCCAGAGATGCTAGTTGCCCCTGTGGAGTTTGAGTCTGCATAGTGGTGACTACCGTGGAGTAAGTAGCGAAAGATCCTAGACCGGTGCTTGTTTCTGCCGAAGCAGTAAGCCCTCCAGTGGCGAATAAGTTAGCTTTTACGCTTTGCATTACAACCTCCCTACTTTGATGTTCCTTCAGTCGGAGCAATAGTTCTCGATTTTTCAGGAGGAAAGTGCCATCGAATTCCACCAGTGGAGCACTTGCTTTTATAGCCGAAGCACCAACAGAGAGAGATGACTGTTGGATGCTTCCCTGTGCTCCGGTGGAGGTAGCAGCTGGTGCTGATGAAATGTTGACCATTTGATCATCGTCCGTCTAACGTGCCGTCATGGGTAGAAGTTACTCTGCTCTTTCGAAAAGGAAAGAAACACAGCAAACACATGGATGGCGCCAACTGAAGAGGAAAAAAGTCACCTCTAGTTGGTTCGGTGGATTAGATCTGAGAGATAATACACGAAGAGGAGACAAGTAATTAGAACTGAAGATTAACCTGCAAAAAAGAACACCGTTAGGCTCGCCACAGGGGAGAGGAAGGGTCTCTCTGTGACCACCCTCCGGCGTGAGAATAAGTATGGTTTTAAGAAGTGGAAAGTAAGTATGAGAAGTACAGAAAGTACGATCAAGTGACGTTACCAAATGAGGAATTTTGGGAGGTATTTATACTTTCCTGAATGGGCTTCGGCAAACCTAGGCCCATGGGCCTTCTGACCGAAGCTAGGCGTTCGGTTCAGTTCTAGCTTCGATCCTCTGATGGACCGAGCTTCGGTCTAGAACCTGGTTCTTTGTTAGGCTCGGGCCCGGCCCTCTTGTGATGGTCTGAGCTCCGACCCATAACCATATATTCTCTTCACCCGCAAATCCGTTTAGCTAAACGGGTTCAGGTTCGGGTAAACCCGCAAGTTGACGGGTGGACCCGTTTAACCTATTTATACTATATATTGTTTTTTACCATATGTTTTATGTTATAAATTAAATTGATTATGTATTTTATGATACACTTATAACATAATATAGAAATTGGTATGGGATTTTATAATAAAACATAAATCATTTATATATGTTTGTGTTTTTTGTAGTAAAATTTTAATACATTAATTTGCAAAAAAATAAAAAAAATCAGGTTGAACGGGTCAGATTCGGGTCAACCTGAGAATATTCAGGTCGGGTTCGGGTTCATATGTATCTCACAATTTTCGGGTTCGGGTCGGGTTCAGGTTCAAGTAAAATTTTTGGGTTCGAGTCGGGTTGAACCCGACCCGATTCGTAAACACCCCTAATTACATGCTTAGGGTGAAGGAGGCACCCCACGAGTAAGAGTGTGCGGGTATTATACCCGTGCGGCTACATGATCGCCGAGAAGGCGACTTCATTGGGTATATTTAAAGGGATTGATGTGGTGGGGGAAGGGCAATTTTTAACTCATTTATTGTATGCGGATGATGCGATGATTTTAGGAAAAGTAGATGAAGGCAATGTGAAAATTCTTGCCAGAATCCTTGGATGCTTTTATGTCTGTTTGGGTTTAAGAATTAATATGTCCAAGTCTAATTTTTATGGTGTGGGTCAAAACATTGAAGAGGTAGATAGCGCGACAATGGAATTGGGTTGCAAAAATGGAGTCGTTCCATTTGAATACTTAGGGATTAAGGTGGGTGCAAACATGAAAAGGGGTTGCCATTTGAGAAAAGTTATTGAGGTGTTTGAAAAGCGCTTAGCAGGATGGAAAGCGAAAACGCTATCTATAGGTGGTAGAGTAACTCTCATTAAATCGGTTCTGGTTAGTCTCCCGATATATTACATCTCTTTGTACAAAGCGCCTTTAGTAGTGCTTAATACTTTGGAAAAAAATTATTCGGCGTTTTTTGTGGTCGGGAACTTCGGTTGGTAAAAAGATTCATTGGGTTAGTTGGGAGCGAGTCACATTAGATAAAAAAGTTGGTGGTCTTGGAATTCCTAACTTGAAACAGGTTAATGATGCGCTTTTGATAAAGTGGAGCTGCCGTTTTCGTCAAAAATCAGATGGTATATGGAAGAAGGTGGTCCAAGTTTGTCATAAATCTAGAACTCAATACCTTTCTTTACCTATGAACAAGCAAATTAGAGGATGTTGGAGGTATATTGTCAAGACATCGGACGAGCTTATAATTAATAATAAGCCCATTTACTGGAATTTCCGTGTCGAGGTTGGGGATGGCAGTAACACTAGGTTTTGGCAAGACGTTTGGGTTGATGATATACCGCTGAAGGGTCGCTACCCACTATTATACAAGGAGGATAAGAAGAAATACACTGCTGTAGCGGATAAACTGAAGGGGATTAATAACCGGTGAAAGTATATTGAACATGGCATATCCAGACCGATGATGCAAGAAGTAGATAAGGAGTTTGCTGATCTGCAGACGGTTCTGGTTACGCTACAAAGAAGAAATGGGCCGGATAAATGGAAATGGTTAGACAAAGACTTGGATCGATGTACGGTGAAAGATGTAAGAAAGATCATCAGGAGAAATGATGATAATGTACATGGTTTTGCCTTTCCATGGATGACTTGGGTTCCTCTTAAATGTAACATCCTTGCTTGGCGAATTGAGATAGGAAGAGTTCCAGCGAAATGGGAATTGTATAAAAGGAACATTCAGGTGGGTGGGCTGGATTGTGCCTTGTGTGACTGGGATACTGAGACTGTCGAGCATTTGTTTTCTACCTGCAGTTTTTCACATGAAGTTTGGGCTGCAGTCGAGTCTTGGTGCGGGGTCAGCCCTATGTTGGTTTTTGGTGTGCGCGATTTACCTGAAGTGGCGAATGATATGCAATGGACCAAATGGAAGGAAAATATAATTCAAGGCGTCTTCTTGGTGTCATGTTGGTGCATTTGGGAGTTGCGAAATAATAGAATCTTTAGAAGTCAACGTTTTTCATCTAGATACGTTGTTTTTAACATTAAGCGATTGTCTTTCTTTTGGTTACAAAATAGGTCTAAGTATAGGAGGATGATATGGGAAAACTGGTGTGAGTCGCCTGTATATATGTTGTAGTGTTTTGTCCGGCGGCCCTCGTTTTGAGGTCCGGCCGGGGTTTTGAATGAAAACTTATTATAAAAAAACAAATCTTTCTATACTTTCAATTTAACAATTACCTAATTAACATGACTAAATTCTCTAACGATGACCTCAGTTTATTCATTCCGTACAACGATTCGGATTGTGATATTCTCACAAAGTATAGTAGCGTACAATTTTTAATTTGAATATTTTTTTTATTTAATTGTGTTTATTTGTTTTATTTTTATTTTTTAATTGTGTTTAATTGTTTTAATTTATATTTGAAAAAAAAAAAAAGAAGAAGTTCTACGGTAGATGAAAGGAGTGATTCCAGTAATCTTGTAGTATTAGGGTAATTTAAGGTATTATGACTATGGTAGATAAAAGAAGTGTGCCCTATCCACCCTTAAAATATGGCATGCAGACTGATCCTTGTTGTAAATTGTGTTTCCCTAATTAATATGATGGGATTAAAATGTAATTAGTATTTATAGAAGATTAATTTACCCGTATTTTAAATTTGTGCAACCCTTTATACGTCGCATTACACCCCATATAGACGGACATGCATGTACAATTATACGTGGAGTGTCTCCTAATATCCAAAACCTTAAATAGTTACATAATATCATGTAGTTCCTTAAGGCCGATGGGTATGGAGACGGGGAGGGGTGAGGTGGCATCTCCCCCGTCGGGACCTCCCCCCCTCCGGTTCCATTTTTCGGTGACCAAGAGGATAAATCTCATCCTCCCTGATGCACGTTTTCAAAAAAAGTTAAGGAGATGGGGGCAGAAGGGGAACCACACCCTTGATTTAGGGAAAGGAAAGGAGAAAGTGACGTAGCGTTGATGTGAACCATAAAAGAAAGGGGAGGGGTCTCCCACACCCCATATCCTTGTTAAATATTTGCAACAAGTGTTGTCCATCACGCTTGCTTCCTGTCAACCACTATTTCGCACCTTTTTCTTGTAAAAGTAGACGTGAAGAAATTGTGTTAGCAATAGCAAGGAAAGGTTTCAGCATTTCACATTTAATTCCTTGATATTTCTTTGCATTATTGCATCTCCGTGAAGCTCACTTTTAAAACATAAATACTACATTATTTCATCAATATCACTCCAAAGTGAATGAAGATAAAAGTGTGAAACTATCAACTATGCGTAGGGGTTCAAAAGTGAGATCGAGAGACAGCATAAGGTTTAGAGTTTTACCTAGGTTAAGTGTTTTAATTGGGCTTTTAAAATAAAAAACCAAGACAAGTTAGGCATGTAAGATTCCAACTTTTAAGTTGGGATTATTGTCTTCCAACCCCACAAAGTCAAGATTATTTATTTCCAATTCTCCTTTATTAATTATATATTTTTTGGCAGTTAGTAATTAATGGATAGATTCATAGATTGTTGCCTTGTTGTATTATTGAATGTTGATTAAATCAACCCAATAAAATATTTACAAGTGGGGTCAATTGTTGTTTGTGTCACCATCCAATTGCCACAAAATAACTATATCTATCATCTTCTTTTTAGCTTTTATATTCTTATAATTGTTGGACGTTGGTACTGCTTTGGACGGTGATGTTTTTATATTCTTATAATTAAGGTTGAAAATAATTATGACTTGATTTAATGTTTATGTTATTAGATTATAATATGGGGAAGAATAAAACAATAACATCTTTTTTCAAAAGAGCGAATAAAGAACAAGTAGAGGGAATAGATAATGAAAAAATGAGTAAACGTCAAAAAGCTTCAACAAGCGAACCATTTAATGAACCGGTTAATGAAGCGGATCAAAACGATCAACAAGGGCATGTTATTCCTCAACATCCACAAGCAAAAATGAATGAAGTGGATGTTAATAGTTTAGAAAGAGATCATGCTAAACGACTTGAAATCACTACTAGAAAAAAGCCCTTTCTTGACATGCATTGCGTGTCAAGAAAGGGGTCTGATGACAGGGAAAAGAATGTCAAGGATAGCGGTGTCA
>CM054132.1:78617021-78780390 GCA_028751855.1 Ambrosia trifida
CGCAATTCCTGTGTTGTATACCATTTGCAAATATGTAATTAAGTAGTATCAGTCAAAACCAAACCTGAGAAGAATGACTAACACATGACTAACAACTGAATAATGAATTAACATAACAATGACCAAGATCCTCTCAAAAGAGTCTCAAGGGGGTATACCATAGTACTATTCACTGAAATGCTAGGCCGCCCAGCGGTTAATGATTAAGCATAATACACACCAAATCACATAAGGCAAACACACATGAGAATTGCATTAAGTATAAGAAATAAAACTTGTTTAATAGGTACATGATTCATCCCGAAATAGTAAAACAGTAAAGAAAGGGAAAGATATACTCACAGTTTCGCTAATTATAAATTCCGCGAAAGTTCGTCGTAAGGCTTAAGAATTCCGAAGAATTCAACCTATATATAAAAATACTATAAGAGAAAAAAAATAAAAATCTAAAACGTCGAGTCATCTAAGGCATTAGGGCTTGCTAAACTCGTATTAGGGAAGATGACATTATTAGTAATAACTTGAACAACAGTTTTCGAAATAAGTATATTCACGATGAATTTAATAAATGACTAAAACTCTTATGTGTTTCACCTATAGATATATATTCCACTTTATAGAAAAATAGCCTTGAAATAGAGTTAATGATTTATATTTAAATTAAACAATTTATTATTAAATCTAATTTAGATATAAATAGTATGAATAATACAAGGTATGATCCCGAAACGATATTATTATGAGAAATAATTATTTTATGTTGCGGAAAGCTAAAATAATATTTCCATAATTTATTTGCATTTAAAAACATTTCTAATGAATTTAAATGATGTTTTAATGATTAAAATTAGTAAAAAAAAACAAAAATAATCATTTTATAAGAAATTATATTTTATTACAGTTTATTATTCATAGAAATAAATTTCCAGAAAATTTGAGGTTAAAATCTCTTAAAATGAATTTTTAATTAATTAATTATGATTAAAACAATTAAATTCAATAAAAATATAAAATTTAGACATTTTCCAAAAAATAACAGTGTGGAAATCTTATTTTAGATGTCAAGATGTTATGTCTAAATTTTTATAATTTTTGGAGTAAAAATGAATTTACTATAAATATTATAAGTTTATATGCATTAATAGTGGTTATTTCGTGATAATTATAATAACAATAAACAATTAAATTAGCTAAAAAAAAAATATTGAGGGAGCCTGGATTCGAACCCAGCTCCTTCTCTTCTTCACAAGATACACAAACCACTAAGCCAAGCATGTGTTTGTTGATATAACTCAATTTAAAAACCTTTTATCTCCTTTCTTTAATAAACCCATCATCTTCCCCAAAACTCTAACAAGAACCCTAACCCTAGCTTCAAAATCAATCAACCCGAATCCTTGATTTAACATCCTGAGATCTTAGGGTTATTATAGAACAACGAATCATGATTAAAATGGCATAATTACACGAACTTACAAGACGTTTTTGAGGGCCGAAAGAAAGCTATAAAACCCGCAAATAATAGGCCAAAATTGAGCAGCTTCTTGGACAATTATACGTTGGATTTTAGGTCGTTTAGAAGGGGATTGAGTGCAGATACCGAGTGAAGGGTCTTATTTATATTGAGGACGAGTAAAAACGCACGTAATCAAGCTTAAAGGATTCCGACCGGTTACACTTTGGTGACATTAAAAATCTCTTTAAACAGCGTTTTAACGCATATTTATTAGTCAAAACTGATAATTAATGATGGAGAGAACCTTTGGATTGATAAAAAACGCTGAAAACGGATGAAATGGCCTTGCCGGAACTGCATTCCGGCGGCCGGAACCTTCCTGGCCGGAAATGCGAACAGCAGCAGATTTAAGAGTTTTTTTTTTTTTTTAAACTTTCAAAACTTGTCACATTTGGCCCCTCTTATTTGTTTTGTTAGTTTTAAAGTTTCCTAGTTAGTTTTTCCTTTAATAATAACTAACTAAGTTAACTTTTAAACTTAAAATTTATATAACTAGGAATCTTTTTTTTTTACATATATTGTCCGAACAACGTTGCAACATACGCGTTAAACTAAATCGAGATTGAGATGCAAATAATATAACTTGAGTTCGCTCATTTATTAAATTTGAAAACGACAACAATTATAGGAAAAATATTAGAAGGACTAAAATTGTAAACTAGACAAAAGCCAAGGGTGACGGATGTCACAGTCTCCCCTACTTTAGGAAATTTCGTCTCGAAATTTATTTCAAGTGGAGGTTCCTGTAAAGAGATGAGGGTACTTCGTCTTCATTTGGTCTTCACGTTCCCAAGTAAATTCTGGCCCACGTTTAGACTCCCAACGAACCTTGACAATAGGAATACGGCTACGCTTAAGAGTCTTGACTTCACGATCCATAATTTCCACGGGTTTCTCCGTGAAACGCATCGTTTCGTCAACTTGAATATCCTCCAGTGGAACATGTAAATTCTCATCCGCCAAACACTTTTTCAAGTTCGATACATGGAAGGTAGGGTGAACGTTGTTGAGTTCATCGGGAAGATCTAGCTTGTAAGCTACTTTTCCAACTCTTTCCAAAATCTTAAATGGGCCTACATATCTCGGAGCCAGCTTTCCCTTTTTCCCGAACCGAAAAACACCCTTCCAAGGTGAGACTTTAAGAAGAACCATGTCACCAACTTGAAATTCCAAAGGTTTACGCCTTTGATCAGCGTAACTCTTCTGTCTACTCTGAGCTGCCAGTAAGGATCCACGAATAACCGCAATTTTGTCTGTTGTTTCCTGGACCAGTTCGGGACCGGTAATGAGAGTATCACCGACCTCACTCCAGCACACAGGAGAACGACATTTGCGACCATAAAGAGCTTCAAAAGGTGCCATACGGATACTGGCATGATAGCTATTGTTATACGAAAACTCAACCAAAGGCAAGTGTGAATCCCAATTACCACCAAAATCTATGACACAAGCTCGAAGCATATCCTCTAATGTTTGAATAGTACGCTCCGTTTGACCATCTGTCTGAGGATGGTATGCTGTGCTAAGATTTAGTTTGGTTCCCAACGCGTCATGAAGAGTTTGCCAAAAACGAGAAGTGAACTTGCTGTCACGATCAGAAATGATGCTCAAAGGAGTTCCGTGACGACTAATGATCTCGGCGATATAAAGATTTGCCAGTTTCTCAGCCGAATAAGTCTCACGAATGGGTAAAAAGTGTGCAGATTTGGTTAAACGATCCACAATGACCCATATACTATCATGACCTCGTGCAGTACGGGGTAATTTAGTAATGAAGTCCATAGCAATGTTCTCCCATTTCCACACAGGAATCTCTGGTTGTACAAGCAAACCAGATGGACGTTGATGCTCAGCTTTGACCTTGGCACAAGTAAGGCATTTAGCCACGTAGTGAGCTATATCCTTCTTCATACCGGGCCACCAATACATGGGACGCAGATCCTGATACATCTTATCTGCACCAGGGTGAATGGAGTAACGAGTCTTATGAGCCTCGTCCATGATAAAAGTTCTAAGATTATCACGATCAGGAATCCATAGACGATTGGATAGATAGAGCAAACCATGCTTCGTTTCCAAAAGATTTTCAGCTCCACATGACATTTCGTTGTACATATTGCCTTCCGTAACCGAAACATGTTGGGCTTCATGGATTCGTAGTTTGAGATCATGAGTCTGAATGCAGTTAAGTTGAGTATATGCCTTGCGACTAAGAGCATCAGCCACAACATTCGCTTTTCCAGGATGATAGCGAATCTCACAATCATAATCATTTAGAAATTCAACCCATCGACGTTGACGCATATTTAGATCTTTTTGGTTGAAAATATGTTGAAGACTTTTGTGATCAGTGAAGACCACACATTTAGTACCATACAGATAGTGTCTCCAAATTTTCAACGCAAACACAACGGCTCCAAGTTCAAGATCATGGGTAGTGTAATTTTTCTCAGATGTTTTCAATTGTCGTGATGCATAAGCGATGACCTTGCCTCGTTGCATGAGAACACAACCAAGGCCTAGGTGAGATGCATCACAGTACACCACAAAATCGTCAATACCATCAGGAAGAGAGAGAACAGGAGCGTCGCAAAGCTTTTGTTTCAAAGTCTGAAATGCTTCTTCCTGACTGGATCCCCATAAGAAAGGTTTATCTTTGTGAGTCAAAGAGGTAAGTGGAACCGCGATCTTCGAAAAGTTGGCAATGAAACGACGGTAGTAACCAGCAAGACCAAGAAATGAACGAACCTCAGTGGGAGTTGTGGGTACAATCCAGCTTTTTATGGCTTCAATTTTAGCAGGGTCTACGTGTATTCCTTTGTCGTTTATTACGTGACCAAGGAATTGAACTTCCTTAAGCCAAAATTCACATTTGGAGAACTTGGCATACAGTTGCTCATCACGAAGAAGGCTTAAAACTTGACGAAGATGCTGTTCGTGGGTAGTCCTGGATTTGGAATAAATGAGGATATCGTCGATGAAAACTATTACGAATTTGTCCAAGAAAGGTTTGCAAACTCGATTCATTAGATCCATGAAAACCGCAGGTGCATTGGTTAATCCGAAAGGCATAACCATGAACTCATAGTGACCGTAACGAGTTCGAAAGGCGGTTTTGGGAATGTCATCCTCATGAACACGAAGTTGATGATATCCAGAACGAAGGTCGATCTTCGAAAAACAGACTGCACCCTGAAGTTGATCAAAAAGGTCATCGATGCGAGGTAGAGGGTAACGATTCTTTATCGTAAGCTTATTAAGTTCACGATAATCGATGCACATACGAAAAGTCCCATCTTTCTTCTTAACAAACAATACTGGAGCTCCCCAAGGCGAGGAACTTGGACGAATGAAACCCTTGTCAGTTAATTCCTGAAGTTGGCTAGCAAGTTCTTGCATCTCCGAAGGTGCAAGACGATATGGGGCTTTAGCGACTGGAGTAGCACCAGGAACAAGATCAATACGAAAATCAACAGAACGAACAGGAGGTAAACCAGATAAATCCTCAGGAAAGACCTCTGGAAAATCACACACAACTGGAACATCTTGAATACTCTTACCCTTATCTTTCTTTTCCACCACATGAGCCAAGAAAGATATATACTTCTTACGAAGATATTTTTGAGCTTGAGTGCAAGACATAAGTTTCAAACCCTTCGATGTCGTTTCCCCATAAACAGATAGAGATTCACCAGATGGAAGTGGAATTCGAATATATTTCTCGAAGCAAACAACCTCGGCATGGTGTTTAGAAAGCCAGTCCATGCCTACTATGACATCGAAACTACCCAATTTCATGGGTACCAGGTCAATAGAAAAATCATAGTCATTTAGATTCAACGTGCAATTGCGGATCACAGATTTTATAACAACAGGATTTCCATCAGCAACTTCCACGGTAAAAGGATGTGTAAGGTGAGAACGTTCACGAGCAAGTAAGGGTTCAAATTCTAACGAGACAAAACTCTTATCCGCACCGGTATCAAACAAAATTGAAGCATACAAATTGTTAATAAGAAATGTACCGTTGACCACATCATTGGCAGCTTGAGCTTGACTTGCATTAATGTTGAAAGCACGGCCGCGAGCAGGAGCTGCTTGGATTGCTGGGACTGCTGGAGCTGCTGGAGTTTGCTGACGAGACTGGATAAAAGCGGTCAGATGAGGACACCTATCTTGCCTGTGGTTAGGATCACCACAAGCATAACAAGTTCTGGGTTGACCAGTCCTCTGGTTTTGAGCATTCCCAGATTTGGTTTCTCGACAGTGAGAGGTAGTATGGCCTGTTTTGCCGCAATTATCACACTTCCAGCAAAGTCGGTCAGTAGGGTGGTGCCAGTTGCATTTACTACACTTGGGGAAAATGCCAGTATAAGGTTTTGGGCCAGATTGGGCTTGAGGTGCGGCAGGTGGGTTAGTAGCGGGAATTTGATTTATAGGTGCAACAACAGCATAATTTTGACTTCTACCTTTACGTTTCTTGTTGGATCCAGATGTAGAGGCAGAGGCAGAGGCAGAGGTAGTTTTAAGAGGTTCAGTAGTAGCAGGGGTTGAAGAGGTTTCAGTGGGTCGCTTAGTACCTTTGCGAGTCAGGGTACCATCCTTGACATGCTTATCGGTAAGAGATGCTGCCAGGCGAATGGCATCCTCTACAGTAGCAGGTTTACTCCCCATAACTGTATCATGAATCTGAGGTGGTAATCCCTCAATATACTTCTCAATGGCTAAGGGCAGTGGTGTCACCATACGAGGAATCAGTAAGCTTAGCTCGTGATAACGGTTGTTGTAGGGAACGTTGTTGCCACTATCCTGTTTGAGGTGATAGAATTCATCCTCCAACTTCTTCATCTCACTACGGGGACAGAACTCAGTAGTCATGGCAATTTTGAAATCATCCCAAGACATAGCTAAAGCAGCTTCCGTCCCTCGAGCATGTTTTTCACCATTCCACCAGGTGAGTGCTCTCTTTTGAAGAACACCCGTGGCATGACGAACACGTAAGTTGGCTGGACAGTCGCTATTAATGAACGTATTCTCCATACTTTCGAACCATTCAAGTAACCCAGTGGCTCCCTCAGTGCCATTAAACTTGTTGGGATGGCAAGAGTTGAAATGTTTGAATGTGCACTTATTCTCACTAGTTCCACCATTTCCACCCGCATTCCCGTTAGAGTTCCCATTCGAGCTACCGTTCGGGTGAAGGTTTGGAATAATAGCATTAATAATGTTAGGAACAAGGGTTTCCAGCTTGTCATTGAGCATGGTCGCGATACGCTGATCAGACTTCAACTTAGCTTGACGCTTAGAAGCTCTTTTGCGGGATTCGCGATCAGACATCTACAAAAATAAAGCAACACCTATGAGATTTAGTTCCAAGATTTTGAATGACACATAGCATACGAGAAATTGTATAATTAAAGAGTAACTTAGAAATCAACATAGGAAAATTTCCAATAGATTTAATAATGAAAATCAAATCATGATAAAGCAAATGAAATATCAAGAATAAAATGAGATATTTGGGATTGTTTCTCATGAAACTGATGACTAACCAAAGAATTTGAAATATTATTAGTGACTTGTGGGGGCGTACTTTAGCCTATAAGTGAATGCTCATCCCGAGAATTCCCAGGTAGGTAAACGGGTCCCTCGTCTGATTGGGATTTATGCGAATTACCAACCTAGCCAGAAAACCCAGAATACAGGCGCTCACCCTTCCAGATTGCACGTGCCCCGTCACAAATAATTTTTCCAAAACCTTAGCGGATCTCGAGATGTGGAAATATATATCCTTGAGATGTGGATTTCACTCCTAACTCAAAGATATATTTCCAAAAATTAAAAATACGTTGCAGTGAAACGGGTCACTAAGTTAAGGATATCACTCCTAGCTTAGTGATTTAAGTTTCGTTTGGAGGGATAGATTCCTTGAGATTTGGACGTCTCCTATCTCGAAAGGAAAATATTCCAAGATAAATAAATAAAATATGTAAGGAGTGAAACTATTCACCAAGATATGGATATCACTCCTAACTTGGTGTCTTCGTTTCGTTTGTGGAATATGATCTTCTTGAATATAATGATAAATAAGAGGAGAAAAATCTGTCTAAAGAAATATGAGAATAAAAGAAAGCATATAATGGGTAGCTTAGTTATAGTCTAGGTCAAAAGCATTTACTACTAACCTAATTCCCTATAACCATGGCTCTGATACCAATCTGTAACACCCCAACCGATGGCGGAAACATCGAGGTGTCACGTAGTGACGATTGTTCAAAAGCACATGGACTAAAATGTAAATATTATTAGCAAACAAACTGTCATTATCCAAAAAGAAATACAAAAGTCTTAATAGAAATCCAAAACATAGTTAAATAACTATTCAACTTTTATTTAAGCACTAGGTCCATCCTAAGCGTGAAAGCAAGTAAGATCAAACGTCACCTGAAACATGTACAAAATAATTTGTCAACACATATAATGCATTGGTGAGTACATCCGTTGGATATATATATAGTACAAAACGTTTCGCAATTCCTGTGTTGTATACCATTTGCAAATATGTAATTAAGTAGTATCAGTCAAAACCAAACCTGAGAAGAATGACTAACACATGACTAACAACTGAATAATGAATTAACATAACAATGACCAAGATCCTCTCAAAAGAGTCTCAAGGGGGTATACCATAGTACTATTCACTGAAATGCTAGGCCGCCCAGCGGTTAATGATTAAGCATAATACACACCAAATCACATAAGGCAAACACACATGAGAATTGCATTAAGTATAAGAAATAAAACTTGTTTAATAGGTACATGATTCATCCCGAAATAGTAAAACAGTAAAGAAAGGGAAAGATATACTCACAGTTTCGCTAATTATAAATTCCGCGAAAGTTCGTCGTAAGGCTTAAGAATTCCGAAGAATTCAACCTATATATAAAAATACTATAAGAGAAAAAAAATAAAAATCTAAAACGTCGAGTCATCTAAGGCATTAGGGCTTGCTAAACTCGTATTAGGGAAGATGACATTATTAGTAATAACTTGAACAACAGTTTTCGAAATAAGTATATTCACGATGAATTTAATAAATGACTAAAACTCTTATGTGTTTCACCTATAGATATATATTCCACTTTATAGAAAAATAGCCTTGAAATAGAGTTAATGATTTATATTTAAATTAAACAATTTATTATTAAATCTAATTTAGATATAAATAGTATGAATAATACAAGGTATGATCCCGAAACGATATTATTATGAGAAATAATTATTTTATGTTGCGGAAAGCTAAAATAATATTTCCATAATTTATTTGCATTTAAAACATTTCTAATGAATTTAAATGATGTTTTAATGATTAAAATTAGTAAAAAAAAACAAAAATAATCATTTTATAAGAAATTATATTTTATTACAGTTTATTATTCATAGAAATAAATTTCCAGAAAATTTGAGGTTAAAATCTCTTAAAATGAATTTTTAATTAATTAATTATGATTAAAACAATTAAATTCAATAAAAATATAAAATTTAGACATTTTCCAAAAAATAAAAGTGTGGAAATCTTATTTTAGATGTCAAGATGTTATGTCTAAATTTTTATAATTTTTGGAGTAAAAATGAATTTACTATAAATATTATAAGTTTATATGCATTAATAGTGGTTATTTGTGATAATTATAATAACAATAAACAATTAAATTAGCTAAAAAAAAAATATTGAGGGAGCCTGGATTCGAACCCAGCTCCTTCTCTTCTTCACAAGATACACAAACCACTAAGCCAAGCATGTGTTTGTTGATATAACTCAATTTAAAAACCTTTTATCTCCTTTCTTTAATAACCCATCATCTTCCCCAAAACTCTAACAAGAACCCTAACCCTAGCTTCAAAATCAATCAACCCGAATCCTTGATTTAACATCCTGAGATCTTAGGGTTATTATAGAACAACGAATCATGATTAAAATGGCATAATTACACGAACTTACAAGACGTTTTTGAGGGCCGAAAGAAAGCTATAAAACCCGCAAATAATAGGCCAAAATTGAGCAGCTTCTTGGACAATTATACGTTGGATTTTAGGTCGTTTAGAAGGGGATTGAGTGCAGATACCGAGTGAAGGGTCTTATTTATATTGAGGACGAGTAAAAACGCACGTAATCAAGCTTAAAGGATTCCGACCGGTTACACTTTGGTGACATTAAAAATCTCTTTAAACAGCGTTTTAACGCATATTTATTAGTCAAAACTGATAATTAATGATGGAGAGAACCTTTGGATTGATAAAAAACGCTGAAAACGGATGAAATGGCCTTGCCGGAACTGCATTCCGGCGGCCGGAACCTTCCTGGCCGGAAATGCGAACAGCAGCAGATTTAAGAGTTTTTTTTTTTTTTTAAACTTTCAAAACTTGTCACATTTGGCCCCTCTTATTTGTTTTGTTAGTTTTAAAGTTTCCTAGTTAGTTTTTCCTTTAATAATAACTAACTAAGTTAACTTTTAAACTTAAAATTTATATAACTAGGAATCTTTTTTTTTTACATATATTGTCCGAACAACGTTGCAACATACGCGTTAAACTAAATCGAGATTGAGATGCAAATAATATAACTTGAGTTCGCTCATTTATTAAATTTGAAAACGACAACAATTATAGGAAAAATATTAGAAGGACTAAAATTGTAAACTAGACAAAAGCCAAGGGTGACGGATGTCACAGTCTCCCCTACTTTAGGAAATTTCGTCTCGAAATTTATTTCAAGTGGAGGTTCCTGTAAAGAGATGAGGGTACTTCGTCTTCATTTGGTCTTCACGTTCCCAAGTAAATTCTGGCCCACGTTTAGACTCCCAACGAACCTTGACAATAGGAATACGGCTACGCTTAAGAGTCTTGACTTCACGATCCATAATTTCCACGGGTTTCTCCGTGAAACGCATCGTTTCGTCAACTTGAATATCCTCCAGTGGAACATGTAAATTCTCATCCGCCAAACACTTTTTCAAGTTCGATACATGGAAGGTAGGGTGAACGTTGTTGAGTTCATCGGGAAGATCTAGCTTGTAAGCTACTTTTCCAACTCTTTCCAAAATCTTAAATGGGCCTACATATCTCGGAGCCAGCTTTCCCTTTTTCCCGAACCGAAAAACACCCTTCCAAGGTGAGACTTTAAGAAGAACCATGTCACCAACTTGAAATTCCAAAGGTTTACGCCTTTGATCAGCGTAACTCTTCTGTCTACTCTGAGCTGCCAGTAAGGATCCACGAATAACCGCAATTTTGTCTGTTGTTTCCTGGACCAGTTCGGGACCGGTAATGAGAGTATCACCGACCTCACTCCAGCACACAGGAGAACGACATTTGCGACCATAAAGAGCTTCAAAAGGTGCCATACGGATACTGGCATGATAGCTATTGTTATACGAAAACTCAACCAAAGGCAAGTGTGAATCCCAATTACCACCAAAATCTATGACACAAGCTCGAAGCATATCCTCTAATGTTTGAATAGTACGCTCCGTTTGACCATCTGTCTGAGGATGGTATGCTGTGCTAAGATTTAGTTTGGTTCCCAACGCGTCATGAAGAGTTTGCCAAAAACGAGAAGTGAACTTGCTGTCACGATCAGAAATGATGCTCAAAGGAGTTCCGTGACGACTAATGATCTCGGCGATATAAAGATTTGCCAGTTTCTCAGCCGAATAAGTCTCACGAATGGGTAAAAAGTGTGCAGATTTGGTTAAACGATCCACAATGACCCATATACTATCATGACCTCGTGCAGTACGGGGTAATTTAGTAATGAAGTCCATAGCAATGTTCTCCCATTTCCACACAGGAATCTCTGGTTGTACAAGCAAACCAGATGGACGTTGATGCTCAGCTTTGACCTTGGCACAAGTAAGGCATTTAGCCACGTAGTGAGCTATATCCTTCTTCATACCGGGCCACCAATACATGGGACGCAGATCCTGATACATCTTATCTGCACCAGGGTGAATGGAGTAACGAGTCTTATGAGCCTCGTCCATGATAAAAGTTCTAAGATTATCACGATCAGGAATCCATAGACGATTGGATAGATAGAGCAAACCATGCTTCGTTTCCAAAAGATTTTCAGCTCCACATGACATTTCGTTGTACATATTGCCTTCCGTAACCGAAACATGTTGGGCTTCATGGATTCGTAGTTTGAGATCATGAGTCTGAATGCAGTTAAGTTGAGTATATGCCTTGCGACTAAGAGCATCAGCCACAACATTCGCTTTTCCAGGATGATAGCGAATCTCACAATCATAATCATTTAGAAATTCAACCCATCGACGTTGACGCATATTTAGATCTTTTTGGTTGAAAATATGTTGAAGACTTTTGTGATCAGTGAAGACCACACATTTAGTACCATACAGATAGTGTCTCCAAATTTTCAACGCAAACACAACGGCTCCAAGTTCAAGATCATGGGTAGTGTAATTTTTCTCAGATGTTTTCAATTGTCGTGATGCATAAGCGATGACCTTGCCTCGTTGCATGAGAACACAACCAAGGCCTAGGTGAGATGCATCACAGTACACCACAAAATCGTCAATACCATCAGGAAGAGAGAGAACAGGAGCGTCGCAAAGCTTTTGTTTCAAAGTCTGAAATGCTTCTTCCTGACTGGATCCCCATAAGAAAGGTTTATCTTTGTGAGTCAAAGAGGTAAGTGGAACCGCGATCTTCGAAAAGTTGGCAATGAAACGACGGTAGTAACCAGCAAGACCAAGAAATGAACGAACCTCAGTGGGAGTTGTGGGTACAATCCAGCTTTTTATGGCTTCAATTTTAGCAGGGTCTACGTGTATTCCTTTGTCGTTTATTACGTGACCAAGGAATTGAACTTCCTTAAGCCAAAATTCACATTTGGAGAACTTGGCATACAGTTGCTCATCACGAAGAAGGCTTAAAACTTGACGAAGATGCTGTTCGTGGGTAGTCCTGGATTTGGAATAAATGAGGATATCGTCGATGAAAACTATTACGAATTTGTCCAAGAAAGGTTTGCAAACTCGATTCATTAGATCCATGAAAACCGCAGGTGCATTGGTTAATCCGAAAGGCATAACCATGAACTCATAGTGACCGTAACGAGTTCGAAAGGCGGTTTTGGGAATGTCATCCTCATGAACACGAAGTTGATGATATCCAGAACGAAGGTCGATCTTCGAAAAACAGACTGCACCCTGAAGTTGATCAAAAAGGTCATCGATGCGAGGTAGAGGGTAACGATTCTTTATCGTAAGCTTATTAAGTTCACGATAATCGATGCACATACGAAAAGTCCCATCTTTCTTCTTAACAAACAATACTGGAGCTCCCCAAGGCGAGGAACTTGGACGAATGAAACCCTTGTCAGTTAATTCCTGAAGTTGGCTAGCAAGTTCTTGCATCTCCGAAGGTGCAAGACGATATGGGGCTTTAGCGACTGGAGTAGCACCAGGAACAAGATCAATACGAAAATCAACAGAACGAACAGGAGGTAAACCAGATAAATCCTCAGGAAAGACCTCTGGAAAATCACACACAACTGGAACATCTTGAATACTCTTACCCTTATCTTTCTTTTCCACCACATGAGCCAAGAAAGATATATACTTCTTACGAAGATATTTTTGAGCTTGAGTGCAAGACATAAGTTTCAAACCCTTCGATGTCGTTTCCCCATAAACAGATAGAGATTCACCAGATGGAAGTGGAATTCGAATATATTTCTCGAAGCAAACAACCTCGGCATGGTGTTTAGAAAGCCAGTCCATGCCTACTATGACATCGAAACTACCCAATTTCATGGGTACCAGGTCAATAGAAAAATCATAGTCATTTAGATTCAACGTGCAATTGCGGATCACAGATTTTATAACAACAGGATTTCCATCAGCAACTTCCACGGTAAAAGGATGTGTAAGGTGAGAACGTTCACGAGCAAGTAAGGGTTCAAATTCTAACGAGACAAAACTCTTATCCGCACCGGTATCAAACAAAATTGAAGCATACAAATTGTTAATAAGAAATGTACCGTTGACCACATCATTGGCAGCTTGAGCTTGACTTGCATTAATGTTGAAAGCACGGCCGCGAGCAGGAGCTGCTTGGATTGCTGGGACTGCTGGAGCTGCTGGAGTTTGCTGACGAGACTGGATAAAAGCGGTCAGATGAGGACACCTATCTTGCCTGTGGTTAGGATCACCACAAGCATAACAAGTTCTGGGTTGACCAGTCCTCTGGTTTTGAGCATTCCCAGATTTGGTTTCTCGACAGTGAGAGGTAGTATGGCCTGTTTTGCCGCAATTATCACACTTCCAGCAAAGTCGGTCAGTAGGGTGGTGCCAGTTGCATTTACTACACTTGGGGAAAATGCCAGTATAAGGTTTTGGGCCAGATTGGGCTTGAGGTGCGGCAGGTGGGTTAGTAGCGGGAATTTGATTTATAGGTGCAACAACAGCATAATTTTGACTTCTACCTTTACGTTTCTTGTTGGATCCAGATGTAGAGGCAGAGGCAGAGGCAGAGGTAGTTTTAAGAGGTTCAGTAGTAGCAGGGGTTGAAGAGGTTTCAGTGGGTCGCTTAGTACCTTTGCGAGTCAGGGTACCATCCTTGACATGCTTATCGGTAAGAGATGCTGCCAGGCGAATGGCATCCTCTACAGTAGCAGGTTTACTCCCCATAACTGTATCATGAATCTGAGGTGGTAATCCCTCAATATACTTCTCAATGGCTAAGGGCAGTGGTGTCACCATACGAGGAATCAGTAAGCTTAGCTCGTGATAACGGTTGTTGTAGGGAACGTTGTTGCCACTATCCTGTTTGAGGTGATAGAATTCATCCTCCAACTTCTTCATCTCACTACGGGGACAGAACTCAGTAGTCATGGCAATTTTGAAATCATCCCAAGACATAGCTAAAGCAGCTTCCGTCCCTCGAGCATGTTTTTCACCATTCCACCAGGTGAGTGCTCTCTTTTGAAGAACACCCGTGGCATGACGAACACGTAAGTTGGCTGGACAGTCGCTATTAATGAACGTATTCTCCATACTTTCGAACCATTCAAGTAACCCAGTGGCTCCCTCAGTGCCATTAAACTTGTTGGGATGGCAAGAGTTGAAATGTTTGAATGTGCACTTATTCTCACTAGTTCCACCATTTCCACCCGCATTCCCGTTAGAGTTCCCATTCGAGCTACCGTTCGGGTGAAGGTTTGGAATAATAGCATTAATAATGTTAGGAACAAGGGTTTCCAGCTTGTCATTGAGCATGGTCGCGATACGCTGATCAGACTTCAACTTAGCTTGACGCTTAGAAGCTCTTTTGCGGGATTCGCGATCAGACATCTACAAAAATAAAGCAACACCTATGAGATTTAGTTCCAAGATTTTGAATGACACATAGCATACGAGAAATTGTATAATTAAAGAGTAACTTAGAAATCAACATAGGAAAATTTCCAATAGATTTAATAATGAAAATCAAATCATGATAAAGCAAATGAAATATCAAGAATAAAATGAGATATTTGGGATTGTTTCTCATGAAACTGATGACTAACCAAAGAATTTGAAATATTATTAGTGACTTGTGGGGGCGTACTTTAGCCTATAAGTGAATGCTCATCCCGAGAATTCCCAGGTAGGTAAACGGGTCCCTCGTCTGATTGGGATTTATGCGAATTACCAACCTAGCCAGAAAACCCAGAATACAGGCGCTCACCCTTCCAGATTGCACGTGCCCCGTCACAAATAATTTTTCCAAAACCTTAGCGGATCTCGAGATGTGGAAATATATATCCTTGAGATGTGGATTTCACTCCTAACTCAAAGATATATTTCCAAAAATTAAAAATACGTTGCAGTGAAACGGGTCACTAAGTTAAGGATATCACTCCTAGCTTAGTGATTTAAGTTTCGTTTGGAGGGATAGATTCCTTGAGATTTGGACGTCTCCTATCTCGAAAGGAAAATATTCCAAGATAAATAAATAAAATATGTAAGGAGTGAAACTATTCACCAAGATATGGATATCACTCCTAACTTGGTGTCTTCGTTTCGTTTGTGGAATATGATCTTCTTGAATATAATGATAAATAAGAGGAGAAAAATCTGTCTAAAGAAATATGAGAATAAAAGAAAGCATATAATGGGTAGCTTAGTTATAGTCTAGGTCAAAAGCATTTACTACTAACCTAATTCCCTATAACCATGGCTCTGATACCAATCTGTAACACCCCAACCGATGGCGGAAACATCGAGGTGTCACGTAGTGACGATTGTTCAAAAGCACATGGACTAAAATGTAAATATTATTAGCAAACAAACTGTCATTATCCAAAAAGAAATACAAAAGTCTTAATAGAAATCCAAAACATAGTTAAATAACTATTCAACTTTTATTTAAGCACTAGGTCCATCCTAAGCGTGAAAGCAAGTAAGATCAAACGTCACCTGAAACATGTACAAAATAATTTGTCAACACATATAATGCATTGGTGAGTACATCCGTTGGATATATATATAGTACAAAACGTTTCGCAATTCCTGTGTTGTATACCATTTGCAAATATGTAATTAAGTAGTATCAGTCAAAACCAAACCTGAGAAGAATGACTAACACATGACTAACAACTGAATAATGAATTAACATAACAATGACCAAGATCCTCTCAAAAGAGTCTCAAGGGGGTATACCATAGTACTATTCACTGAAATGCTAGGCCGCCCAGCGGTTAATGATTAAGCATAATACACACCAAATCACATAAGGCAAACACACATGAGAATTGCATTAAGTATAAGAAATAAAACTTGTTTAATAGGTACATGATTCATCCCGAAATAGTAAAACAGTAAAGAAAGGGAAAGATATACTCACAGTTTCGCTAATTATAAATTCCGCGAAAGTTCGTCGTAAGGCTTAAGAATTCCGAAGAATTCAACCTATATATAAAAATACTATAAGAGAAAAAAAATAAAAATCTAAAACGTCGAGTCATCTAAGGCATTAGGGCTTGCTAAACTCGTATTAGGGAAGATGACATTATTAGTAATAACTTGAACAACAGTTTTCGAAATAAGTATATTCACGATGAATTTAATAAATGACTAAAACTCTTATGTGTTTCACCTATAGATATATATTCCACTTTATAGAAAAATAGCCTTGAAATAGAGTTAATGATTTATATTTAAATTAAACAATTTATTATTAAATCTAATTTAGATATAAATAGTATGAATAATACAAGGTATGATCCCGAAACGATATTATTATGAGAAATAATTATTTTATGTTGCGGAAAGCTAAAATAATATTTCCATAATTTATTTGCATTTAAAACATTTCTAATGAATTTAAATGATGTTTTAATGATTAAAATTAGTAAAAAAAAACAAAAATAATCATTTTATAAGAAATTATATTTTATTACAGTTTATTATTCATAGAAATAAATTTCCAGAAAATTTGAGGTTAAAATCTCTTAAAATGAATTTTTAATTAATTAATTATGATTAAAACAATTAAATTCAATAAAAATATAAAATTTAGACATTTTCCAAAAAATAAAAGTGTGGAAATCTTATTTTAGATGTCAAGATGTTATGTCTAAATTTTTATAATTTTTGGAGTAAAAATGAATTTACTATAAATATTATAAGTTTATATGCATTAATAGTGGTTATTTGTGATAATTATAATAACAATAAACAATTAAATTAGCTAAAAAAAAAATATTGAGGGAGCCTGGATTCGAACCCAGCTCCTTCTCTTCTTCACAAGATACACAAACCACTAAGCCAAGCATGTGTTTGTTGATATAACTCAATTTAAAAACCTTTTATCTCCTTTCTTTAATAACCCATCATCTTCCCCAAAACTCTAACAAGAACCCTAACCCTAGCTTCAAAATCAATCAACCCGAATCCTTGATTTAACATCCTGAGATCTTAGGGTTATTATAGAACAACGAATCATGATTAAAATGGCATAATTACACGAACTTACAAGACGTTTTTGAGGGCCGAAAGAAAGCTATAAAACCCGCAAATAATAGGCCAAAATTGAGCAGCTTCTTGGACAATTATACGTTGGATTTTAGGTCGTTTAGAAGGGGATTGAGTGCAGATACCGAGTGAAGGGTCTTATTTATATTGAGGACGAGTAAAAACGCACGTAATCAAGCTTAAAGGATTCCGACCGGTTACACTTTGGTGACATTAAAAATCTCTTTAAACAGCGTTTTAACGCATATTTATTAGTCAAAACTGATAATTAATGATGGAGAGAACCTTTGGATTGATAAAAAACGCTGAAAACGGATGAAATGGCCTTGCCGGAACTGCATTCCGGCGGCCGGAACCTTCCTGGCCGGAAATGCGAACAGCAGCAGATTTAAGAGTTTTTTTTTTTTTTTAAACTTTCAAAACTTGTCACATTTGGCCCCTCTTATTTGTTTTGTTAGTTTTAAAGTTTCCTAGTTAGTTTTTCCTTTAATAATAACTAACTAAGTTAACTTTTAAACTTAAAATTTATATAACTAGGAATCTTTTTTTTTTACATATATTGTCCGAACAACGTTGCAACATACGCGTTAAACTAAATCGAGATTGAGATGCAAATAATATAACTTGAGTTCGCTCATTTATTAAATTTGAAAACGACAACAATTATAGGAAAAATATTAGAAGGACTAAAATTGTAAACTAGACAAAAGCCAAGGGTGACGGATGTCACAATTGTTATGTTGGAGTTGTTTGTGGACAACAAAAGAATAGTTGCGGTGAGGGTGACCCTAAGTCATTAGAAGTTCAATGGTCTATAACTATTAGCTTCGTTGAATTTCATGTTTAAAGACGGTTTTGTGACATGTACATTGCTACTTTGTCGTCAACATTTGCATTTCACACGTAGAAGTAGTATATGATAAATAACAAGTGAAGCATAGTTAAATTATAAGGATATCGGATAATAAATTACTTTGAACCCTGAGAGGGGAAGGACACTCAAAGGTAACCTTAGCACCGACTCCCGTTTCGCCATGTCAAAAGAGACCCATAGTACTCTAGAACCACCAAAATACTTATGGCACTTTAGGATATTTTGCATAAAGGTTTCAAATTGATCTAAATTGTTTAATTGAGGAGAAGTGGTTTTTGGTAAAAAAAAAAAAAAAAAAAAGAAGAAAAAAAAACACTAACCACCTCATTTTCTCTTATTGACAACATGTTGTCGTGCAAATAAAATCTGTAATATTGCCTAAGGGGTAACAACGGTGTTGTCACACAACAAAGTAACCTAAAAGAGGTACCCCTAAGTGCCCCATCCCCTTGATAAAGCATTGGCTAAATCATTCATTGTTCACACGTTAACGGCATAAATCAAAAGTTATTGAATAACTCACCCGAAAGTTGTTAAAAAATGGAGTAATGGAAATAAATAATCCAAACTATTGCTCTTTGGACGATAATGGTCCCAACTACGAAAATAACCACTAGCGGTCCCAACTTTCGACGTATTGGCCACCAACGGACCCAAACTAACTGAGGCTAACTCCGTTAATGTGATGCTGACGTGGCATGCTTAGGTGACAAAATGATCCTACGTGGCATCCTAGGTGGCAAAATGATCCTACGTGGCATGCCACGTCAGCATCACACTAGCGGAGTTAGCCTTAGTTAGTTTGGGTCCGTTGGTGGCCAATATGTCGAAAATTGAGACCGCTAGTGGTTATTTTCGTAGTTGGAACCATTATCGGCCAAAAAGCAATAGTTGAGATTATTTATTTCCATTACTCTTAAAAAAAAATACCTTAGGATATTTTTTTAAATATGCCTGAAAAAAAAGAACTATAGTCTTTAATTACTTTCAATATTAGGATGACAAACGGACCTTATTCCATAGTGCAAAAACAATCGGGATGGGTAATAGGACAAGTATTCACGTATTGGACAATATATCCTGGTATTTTTTTTAATTATCGATTAGAGCTTTTAGGCAAAATAACGTAAAAGCTCCATAACCATCATTTTCATTAAAACCAACAAGTTTTTACAAGTGAGCGACAGGTAAACAGGCTACAAGTTGTGCCGTTACCCATTCATTAAAACCAAAATGTAAAAGCTATACTTCGTACTCGGTTTTGTGACTATGATTTAAGTAATTTATAATCAAATTAAACTGTTTGTTGGTACAATGAAATCAACTTGTTTTGTTTTTCAATTATTTTTTGTTTGTTAATGATTTTTGGCCAAATAGATACTAGATACGTATTACAAATTCAACATATGTGGACGATTATTGTTACACATTCAACACGTTGAGTCTTGAAATAATTTTAAGCTACCATTCTTATCATAGATCCATTATTACCGCAGGTACATCCTCTTTATCTCCTTTTTTTTTTTTTTTCCTAAATAGACGATCTAAAATTTGACGGTGGATTTATGTTCGATTAGATCAAATTAATAAATAATCAATTTATATGTGGTTTATGTGTCTTTGAAGTTTGAGATAAGATACCTTTATCGTAAATAAAAATGCATTTATTTTCAAGATTTCCCAAACACATGTTTTTCTTTTATCTATATGGCTCGTTTCGTTATCAACAAAATATACTACAAAATAGTCTGGTTTCATATTGGATTTGAATAACACCAGTTATTTTGTTTTTCTAATGGAGGTAGCCCACGGCATAAACCTTTTAGAGATGAGCTCCTAGAATTTTATGTTAGTCATTAAAAAAACTAGTGGGAATGCCCGCGCGTTGCGGCGGGTGTCCCGACTAATAGATTCAGTGATGATATATGTTACCAACCACAACTAATTCCGGGCTAACTCGCTCGTTGTCGCGGAGTCGACAATAAGGGGCGGGAACGTTATTCAAACATTGAAAAGATAAAAAAACAAAGGAAGTGTAAATTGTAATATAAAACAAAAAGGCGCAATCTCCTATAATAAAGCTTTCGTTTAGAAGCTTTAGTTTACATTTAAACGTAGGAAGAAAAAACTATAAAGTTCGAGTCAATGAGTCATGTTGAGCTCAGGCTTCGACTTTGACTTGTTTATAGTTCTAGCCTCCATCCCTTTCGGGAATTTCATCAAACATGCATGCAATGATGAATGTTTTGTTTCCACTTTTTGATGTCAGACTAACCAAAAACACCGGATACACGAGTTGTATAGAAGCATCCATTCACAGAATGTTTCAAGTTTTCATGACCACTATCGTTCAAAAAATAAAAAAAAATAAAAAAAAAACTTAGAAAAGAAGATACATGTGAACCTAAGGTATACACTATTCTCGTGTTGTCTCGTTCACGTGGGTGTTGTTTCTAAAATCCGATAACACGCGTTTGCAGAGTGCCAAAACCGGTATTTCGCTACGGTCTCCTTTTATTAGCCTGTATAAAAACGAATATCATGTAATAAAATACAACACAACATTCCAAAAACTCTTATTTGTGCAAATGAAACGACTTACTTTTTAATTCCATAAACTTAAATCCCAACTTTTCAGCAGCTAAATTGAATATATCCTTATGAGCATTACCCGGATGGTTAATGAAGATAGACACACAGCCCTGAGACTGGCGGCGCAGTATGGTCGGTTGGAGACATTATGGTACTTGTTGGAGGTTACTAAGGATGAACCAAGAGAGGATCTATAAATCAGTTTATACATATAACCAAATGCTTCCCTCAGAGGTTCAGATCCATAATTTAGTTCCCATGACATCCTAAGAAGATTGCAACATTTCCTTTTAGACTTAAAAAAAATAGTCAAAGATTATACTTGAACTATGTTGTTAAGTCAAACCACACAATTTTCATGGACAACAAGAAGTCTGAATATACCAATTTAGGGATAATTGATTACCAGGAAGAAGATAAATGGACAAAGGAACACCGGTTGCGGATCATGTTCCCTCAACTTCCCATGTTGCTGCAACCTTCAAATCTGCAAGACAAAATATTTGATCGGGTCTAAGATCTACAATAAGAGTATTCAACCAAATCGTTTTTTTTTAATGAAAGATCAGAAAAAAAAAATCGTCTTTACTTCAAGGCTCAAACATACATCAACCAACTAAATGTCCAATATTCAAAAAAAAAAAAAAAATAGTTACCTTAAACAATCAAACAACAAACTGAAGTACCATGGTTGCAAAAATCAATGCTAGGAACAAGACCCTCGACCCAAACAGTCTCTTCTTGTATGGTCGAAGTATCGCCTTCCGATTCTGAAATGAATAAAAGTATGCAGTGTAGACATTAGTATAATAGCTTTTGGAGAAAGATGAATACCAAAGAAAGTAATTGAAACAAACTTCACTACAAAAAGGTAGGGATTTGAAGGGAATCAAATTAATGAATTGCAAACCTTAAATCCAGAAGAACTCTTCAGATTCGTAACTACAAGAGGAGGGTAGTGAAGGAATCCTTTCCTCTAATCTCAAAGGGGAGTGAGGGTGAAATGTCACAATTACCCTTCTAAGTGTCTTAATTGGCACAACTATCCCCATAATAGCCTTAATTTTCTTGCTTAATTATGTTGTACATGTTGCTTCTTAAGTTGTATGGAGGTGAAAATGACAATGCTAGCCATCACTCCTCCTTTATAATGTATTATATACCTTTTGGAGAAAGATGAATACCAAAGAAAGTAATTGAAACAAACTTCACTACAAAAAGGTAGGGATTTGAAGGGAATCAAATTAATGAATTGCAAACCTTAAATCCAGAAGAACTCTTCAGATTCGTAACTACAAGATGAGGGTAGTGATGGAATCCTTTTCTCTAATCTCAAAGGGGAGTGAGGGTGAAATGTCACAATTACCCTTCTAAGTGTCTTAATTGGCACAACTATCCCCATAATACCCTTAATTTTCTTGCTTAATTATGTTGTACATGTTGCTTCTTAAGTTGTATGGAGGTGAAAATGACAATGCTAGCCATCACTCCTCCTTTATAATGTATTATATACCTTTTGGAGAAAGATGAATACCAAAGAAAGTAATTGAAACAAACTTCACTACAAAAAGGTAGGGATTTGAAGGGAATCAAATTAATGAATTGCAAACCTTAAATCCAGAAGAACTCTTCAGATTCGTAACTACAAGAGGAGGGTAGTGATGGAATCCTTTTCTCTAATCTCAAAGGGGAGTGAGGGTGAAATGTCACAATTACCCTTCTAAGTGTCTTAATTGGCACAACTATCCCCATAATACCCTTAATTTTCTTGCTTAATTATGTTGTACATGTTGCTTCTTAAGTTGTATGGAGGTGAAAATGACAATGCTAGCCATCACTCCTCCTTTATAATGTACTAGTAGGAAGCCCGCGCGTTGCCGCGGGAGCTATAATATAAAGTATGATACTCCATATTAGTTTATCAAGTCCATATCCAATATTTTCATATACCAAATCGTCAATGCGACAAGCTTTTCTACGTAAAAATGTGTTCTTAAGCATTTAAAAAAAATCTTCGACTTTAAAGTCTAGCTTTCAAGAACTTAAGCAATATCACATCACTTCTTCCATCTTTAGATCCAGATGACTTCAGTCATATATTATACAAATTTTAACCTGAGTATAGTATTATAGCAGACTCCACAAGTTCAATTTTAATTCAATGAATTGGCGTTAAGCAAAGAAAACATAAGTTCTCACTATCACAATTATGATGAAACCAAAAGGTCTTGTTATCAATCAACATACCATACTCATTATCCATGAAAATTTAAGTGCGTGTTCAATCTATATTTCACATAGATGTATATAGATAACATAATGTTTGTGTTTGTAATGTTTGTAACATTAAATTATACATGTCTATTTATATATGAAGTATATCATTTACAAACCATCCAATTGAAAAACAAACAAAAATCTAGTTGCTTTACAGTTTTGCGTAAATATGGCACAAATTAATAACTCTCAAAGAAGGAGAAAAGTAAACAAAAAATATGAGACTTCAATCAAAAAATGAGATTTTATGTTTTACAATTTACAAATTACACTTTGGCAAACTTTTGACCCATCCGACCTATTTGAACAACATTCTTCCTGTCTAATTTTATTTTATTTTACCTAGTTGGCCCATTAGAGAGTAAAATAACCAAATTCATAGGTCAAGAAATTACCTTTCGGTTTGCCCTAGAAGAAATTCAAGATGCTTATCAAGAGCTTTTTTCTTCTTTTGATCAAGCTCTAACCGATGCTTGTACAACACCTAAAATGACATGATATTTTATAGAAAATATATATGTATCAAAATTATAATGTAAAACAAACCCCTCATATACTAAATTACATATATGACTTACCACCTTCTCAATTTTTGTCCAAAATTTCTTCACCTTGGAGATATTTAGTGCAACTTTTTTTATCCGGAGCTCTTCTTCCTAACCATTAAAGATAATGAACTACAATATTAAGAAGATGACATATACACTTCATCAGAGGCACTCAAAGATCTCACCTTCCAATAAACACAATTAAAACAATTCTTAAAGATAATTCAATGGATAATTTATTGGTATGGTCATGAGGGCAAGATTGGAATAGAATCTTAAGATGTGAGTAAGATAATGATGGTAAAATTACAAACATATCCTCCTAAGTGTCTTAATGTTCACAATTATACCCATAATACCCTTAAATTTCTTGTTAAAATATGTTGTACATGTTGCTTCTTAAGTTGTGCGGAAATGAAAATGACTATGTTAGCCATCACTCCTCCTTAATAAGATAATATAGATTATATAGCTTTTGGAGAAAGATGAATACCAAAGAAAGTAATTGAAACAAACTTCACTACAAAAAGGTAGGGATTTGAAGGGAATCAAATAATGAATTGCAAACCTTAAATCCAGAAGAACTCTTCAGATTCATAACTACAAGAGGAGGGTAGTGATGGAATCCTTTTCTCTAATCTCAAAGGGGAGTGAGGGTGAAATGTCACAATTACCCTTCTAAGTGTCTTAATTGGCACAACTATCCCCATAATACCCTTAATTTTCTTGCTTAATTATGTTGTACATGTTGCTTCTTAAGTTGTATGGAGGTGAAAATGACAATGCTAGCCATCACTCCTCCTTTATAATGTACTAGTATAAAGGCCCGCGCGTTGCGGCGGGTATTTTTTCAATTTCCGTTGTTGGTTTTGCAAATGGATTGACATGTTTTGTTCTTTATAGTAATTTGGGAGTACAACTAAGATATCTCATAAAGAGGATTTTAGTGTGAAGAAAATGATTTACATAAAATGCTTCAAAAATCAAAGTAAACATTAATCTGCAAATAATAAACTGATGTGTGTTAGAAACGACAGTCAACAATCCAGTTTTTAGAACATTGCTTTTCATAAGTAGCAAAATTTGAAAAGGCGGAGTGTATATGGAGTATCAAGAAAAGATCTGCACCATTAGAAAATAAGTCATATCATAATGGTTAGAAGTTATATACAATACAATATCATCAAAATTTCATTCATAACTTTCATAGTTAATGAAAAAAAGTACATAAATGAACAAGCAAGGGAATAGAACACGAGACTTTTCGTTATTGAATATCTGAACTTATTTTGGTAATTTAAAAGCACTACATGCACCCCTGTTTGAAACGAGATACACCGTGCCTTAAGAGAAAAAAAAAAGGAAACATAGAATGACGTAATATCACAAATAAATTATAAGACATACTTCAAAATAAAAGCCAAGCCAAGGGAAATGGAGAGGAGATAACCATCAAATTCCCAGAGTTGAGTTGACCAAAAACTTTTTGTCCAACCTTTTTATGTTGTTTACATAAATATAAGTGTGTAAGATATGGATACAAAAGTCAATTAAGTTCATTTCAAGTTAACTTCTTTTAGTTTTACCCATTTGAGCACTTAGATTCAAGAGGTTACCAACATTAACAAAGATCCTCCCTTTTGCAGCCTCTATTTTTCATCTAGATTTTCATGATCAAAGAAAAACTATTTAGCATTTCACTAAAAAATCGATTGAGATTAAAGAAAAAAATCTAGACAAATAATAAGAATAATATATATATATATATATATATATATATATATATATGAATGCATTGTAGATTAGTCTTCTTCACCTTGAGTTGCAAGGTTTCCTCGGGAACAATAGACGAAAAACTATTGAGGAGCATATCTACTAATGTTGTTATCCCACCTCGTATAAACAAAGATAACAAATACAAAAGGCTCTACTTACAATAGCAATCCAGATATATAAAAATTAGGGGTAATTTTTCAAAATATTTAGATTTACTTTTAAAATGCCTATTTTGAGGTCTAAATTAGCCCTCTGTTGACATTTTAATAAAATACTACATAGACAACACTAAACATACCTTTGTTCCTGAAGGTTCACTAAAGAAATGCAATGTCTCTAGAGACCCTAAATGCTTCAAACTAAGAAATGATTAAATTCTATTGAAGGTTTATAGGCTCTTCACA
This sequence comes from Ambrosia trifida, assembly GCA_028751855.1. NCBI lineage: Eukaryota > Viridiplantae > Streptophyta > Magnoliopsida > Asterales > Asteraceae > Ambrosia > Ambrosia trifida. The sequence goes on from CM054132.1 coordinate 78,643,052, forward strand.
TTCTTACATTCAAGAAATTGATTACTACATTAATGGTTTTTTAATCAATCACATACCATGAGGGCAAGGTTGGAATAAGTTTTTAAGATGTGAGTATGAGGTTATAATAAAATTACAATTTTAACCTCCTAAGTGTCTTAATTGGCACAATTATTCCTATAATGCCCTTAAATTTCATGCTTTAATATGTTGTATATGTTGCTTCTTAAGTTGTACGGAAATGAAAATTACTATGAAGGCCATCACTCATCCTTAATAAGATAATATAGATTATAGATTATAGATTATAGATTTGCTAGTTTTTAACAAATTTGACCTCATAGAATAAAGAGAAAAACAAAAGGGTGCGCGTGTGTGTGATGGAGGGTATAAAATGTCAAAAATATATTTCTTTTAATATGATTCAATTAAAATAGATTACTCCTAACACACTTGTACGAAAAAACATAAATAGATTTACTTTCATTACATAAAAGTTGTGTGATAAAAACCAAAAAACAAAATATGAAACCCAACAAATAAGTTCATGTTTTACATCAGTACAAACTATAAAAACGAATACCGATACTAATTCTAATAATACCGACATTTTTCGGCGGTATCGGTTTTATTCATCTCGAACAAATAGATAAAAAACCAATTAGTAAAAAATTAAATAGTTTAAAAACGTATATTATATAAAGCACATGAGCATGGCCGGCCCTAAAGGGGTCCAGGGAGGACTCCCGGCCCGGGCCCAATTTCTCGGGGGCATATTGACCCTCCGACAATCAAAGTTTTCATAACAAGTGATGTCCTTAATTCGATTGATTTTTGTGTGTTTGAGCCCCAAAATTGTTAATCAAAGTGAAGGGTAGTTTATATAAAACAGAAAGTAAAGAAATATTGAGAGATGTTAAGAATTAAAGAATAAAATGAAATGGTTTGAGAAAAAAATTATAGGTTTATTTATAAGTGTAGGACTAGAGAGGATGAAGAAGATGAAATTAAGAGGGCTCACACTTAGAGGGTGTTTGGGATTGAGTTTCAAAACAACTTATTGATTTATTGTTTTTTTTCAAAAAACCAATAAGTCAATAAGCTGTTTGTGTAACCCAAAAGCACTTTCTGTTTTGACTTTTGGCTTTTAAGGGTGGAAAAGCTGTTTTTGAGAAGTTAGAAATCCTGGCTTTTGACTTTTGGCTTTTGACTTTGGGAAAAAAATTACAAATCTACCACCCATACAACAAATATTCACAATAAGTTAAGCGAAACATTTGAAAAACAACAATTTATTGACTTTTTGACATTTCTCATCCGAAAAACTAATTCAAACACTTTTTTTAAAACTATCTTTCAAAAAGTCATAAGCCAATAAGCACTTTTAACCAAAAGCACTTTTGCATTTCCAAACTCAATCCCAAACACCCTCTTAGTTGTTTTTGCCTTTTACAGGTTGGTTTTGACATCCTTTTACCTTTATTTTTGTTATGAAACAATTTTTTTTAATTGTCAAACTTTTACCCATTTATATTTTCACCTTTTGTAGGATTTGAACTCCCAACCTTCACCAAGAGGGTTTGTTCCCTCTACCGTTAGACTACAACCTAAGTAGAAAATAAAATTTGATATTACTTTAATCGTAGCTTAAAAAATATTTTACATTATTTATTTCGTTAAGGCCTAAAGCTAAGGCTAAGGGGCACAATTTATGCAGCTCGACCCGAGCACTTGAATTTTCACGACCGGCCCTGCACATGAGTGAATATGAAAATTGATATGAAAGACAGTTTTACTGGTCATTTATTTTGAAATTGTTGTATAGTAAATAAATTTAGCTTTGAGTGTAAAAAAAAATGTATTAGATGATTTAGATATACAAAGTTTACAATGGACAAATGGAGCACTGACCCATCCACATCAAAATATGGTGTAACACAACAAGTGAGGAAGAGATCCAAGCTTATGAGACAACCTTTTTGCAATTTTGGCATATTGTTTGGCCTTTCTAAGGAACAGCAAGCACGAGCACGCATATTTGGTGTGTCCGTACAAGAGGCAACCAATCGGATTCCTTTCGTTTCAATACTACTTTTATGGTTTTTACCCTTTAGTTTTTTCAAGAGTAAACTACGTGGATGACTCTGGTATTTTACTAAAATTTTGGATTTGGTCCGTGGCTTTCTAAAAGTATACGAATAATCCCTTCGGTTTGCACTTGTAGCGGATTTAATCATCAGCTTCTCCCAAAATATATAAATGGTCATGTGGTTTGCACTTTATAACACATTTAGTCCATAACTTGGTCATCTTTAGATTCGTTGGATGGGGACTAAATGCATTACAAAGTGCAAACCACGAGAACCACCCGTATACTTTTGGAAAGCAACTGAAAAAATCCTCAATTTTGGTAAATTATAGGACCATCCGTGTACCAACTCTTTCAAATAAGATTCAAGATGAGTGGATTGGCGTCATTATTGCTTATGAAAAATGATTGACATGCTTACTTTTTTGTGCTTTGGTTGGTTATTAACCCTCAAAGATACACACCCTTCTATCCCTATACGTCACGTATAGGGTTATACGCAATGTATATGGTCCAATCATTGAAGTCTGGGGAATGTTTTGTCTTGCAATTAGACTTATACGCCACGTATAGGTCCATACGAGGCGCATAGTGTGACACCCGGCAAATTCTGGTTAACAACGTTGTCTAGATGAAAGTCTACCTTAGCGAGTCACGCGTATATTGTACTTAACTGGGTTAGTTAAGTCAGGTTATGGTTCGGGAACTATTGGTTAGTCTAGAAGATCATTGGATGTTGGTCTAGAGGTTCGTTAGATGTCAGTCCTTAACCAAGTGTACAAACGGTGACGATCGGTGGGATCGTCAGGGCATACGGAACATACGAGTCTCGAGTCCCGGGAATTGGTGAACGAGTGTGAATATGTGTATTTACTTGTGTTATGTGTTTATAATCATTATGTGACTTGTCGGTACATTAATATGTGTTAACATATGTTAAAACGGGGTTTAACGCGCAAAACACACAAAAGGAACCCCTACAGGCGATTAGGAAGCCTAATCGCCCATAGGGGAGGCGAGTAGGCAACATCAGGGGCGATTGGTGGCTAATCGTGTGAAGGTATAGGCGATTAGGCCTAATCGCGTGAACCTTCATGCGATTAGCATTCCTAATCGCGTATAGGAGCTGCACAATCGCTAGTTACGGGTTGGACGACTAGAAACGCCTATAAATACAATGCTTAACCTCCTAAACTTCCTAATATCAACCCTAGTCGTCCCATAACCGCCCCAAACACATAAACAACCTCTGGAAGGCGATTTTGATCAAAAACACAAGGTTTCAAGGTCTAACCATCATTCTTTCATAATCCTAAGGTTTGATTCTCATCCATAACACTTTGTAAACGTTTTTAATCAATCCCTAATGGTCCAGACCTGTTCTTAAACGAAAAAGCTTTCTGAAAATCGTCAATAAGGGTTGTTAATCGGATTATAACTAATATGCATGCATTATGAGTGTGTATGATTAGAAAGTTAGGGTTTTTATGATTCATAATGATGATTTGATATGATATTATGATAGATCAGTGTTGATATTGATATTATGATGATAGGACTCTCAGTAATTGATTATTAGGGTATTGTTATGCATGTTAGTATGATGATTGCATGCTATGTGTATATGTTTGGATTACTTGATTTCATGCAGGACTGATTATACGAGGTTAAACGAAGGATTTTGGTTTAAACATGTTTGAAATAGTTATTGGGATGATATTGGGTAGTTACACACGTTCTGGATCTGATTTGGAGCGTTAAACGCGCGAAAAACCGGAACAGCAAGGTTACAGGCGAGTAGCCTTGCTAATCGCCTGTGTTAGAGGCGAGTAGCCCCCAATCGCATGACAACAGGGGCGAGTAGCCCCACTCGCATGACATAAGGGGCGATTAGCCCACTCGCGTGACATAAGGGGCGATTAGCCCTGATCGCGTGACATCAGGGGCGATTAGCCCTGATCGTGTGACCATTCATGCGATTAGCCTCCCTAATCGCGTGTACTGCTGCTGTAAGTGTATAGTAGCATTCCGAGACCCGATTTAACATGTAGTAACATGCTAGGAACCCCGTAACATGTCTAATAACTTGGTAACATATATTTGGATGTATTTCGGTGATACGTGAACTATGTGCTATAACTTGTTGTGCGTTAACGTATGTTAAGTGTACTTGCGTTATTGTATGTTTTGGAACTTAAACATAACACGGGGAGTCTCGGGTCACCAATGGGATGTCGAGTCTTGTACTTTGGGTCAGTTAAACAGTCACGGTGTTTTTAAACGAACTTGGTTATGGTCTGGACATCTAGGGACTAATTAGCCTGCGGGTTATTAGTCTAAGTACTTGTAACTGTCGTATGTTAGGTCGCCGCTTACGGGACTAGCATAGCAGCTGGGTTTACTCGGGTTAAGGAGTAACGCAACTTAAGGTGAGTTTACGGCCCCTCTTTTAAACTGGTTTTATACTTTCGGGGGAGAAAACATGTGTTAAAACGATTATTTGGTAACTACTGTCATACTATGGGTTTCTATTGTGTACTACACGATCTTTGGAAGTCCCGGGGGGAACCATGAATGTGCGGGTTTGCACAACGGGGAAATGTGAATAGCGCTATTGGGAGTGACCAACCCCGCTCGTCGACTTGGAGGGTCGGCGGGTGCATATTGTCTCAAACAGGAACAACAGGAACAACAGGAACTACATCGGGCATACTTTTGGTATTCGCGTTAGTAATGGTTTTCCAATCGTGGTAGTAACAAAACGTACGCCTAGCTAGCGTATACTGGTTTTCGATTGTTATAGTATGGACAGGTGGACTTGGTACTTGGATACAAAACCTGTAAACTCACCAGCATTTTTGTGCTGACGTAAACTTTTACATGTTTTCTCAGGTCGCTAAGGTAGCACGACTGGACTAGGGCGCACGCGTCTGCACGGCGTCTTAATAGGGTTGCATGGTCTTTTGAACGTTGAACTATTGATTCATTATTGAGATATTGTTTTTAAATAAGCTTCCGCTGTAAACGGGGATTTTAAACTATGTTTTGAAATTGCATTTATGTTCATTTAGACTTGTTTATTGTGATCGTTGGTTTGGATCCTGGTTTGTCATGCGCCTCGCGGTAAAACTCCGCAAGTGGATTTTGAGGGTGTGACAGATTGGTATCAGAGCCAGGTTATAGTGAACTAGGACTGCATGTAGAGTCTAGTCTATAGCCGAGTCGCACACACTAGACGATCACATGGTACTAAACGTTATAGTGGTTTACGTATGGTCTTATCGGGGTGTCTCTAAATCATTGGTCTTTCTACGTTACATCATCCGTTCTATCTTAGGTTGGGTTACTTGTTATCTAGGCAGTGTAGTCTATTGGAGTAACTCGTGTGCTCTTGAGATTTGTCCAAGGCTCGGACATCTCCCTTTCGCACTCCAATAGAAACACTTGTCATAAACTACTGTAGTATTACGGTGTGTAGCTAAGAGTCTATGTTCGGTGATTTGAACTTTGAACTAGGAGAACACTAGGAGGACCATGTAGAGCGTTTTATCATTTTGGGTGCACACAAAATCATAAAACGAAATGCATGGAAGTACTAGTGAGCTCTGGGTTTGAGGGGATAGTCCTGGATTGGATCTAGCTTTGATCTTGTGAACATTAGTGGTTATCTTTAACTGCGAAACTAAATTTTCTCGTTCTTTCTGCCAGAATCATGTCTGGAGTGCGTGGAGGACGTGGAGGTGGTCGCAATGGTGGACGTGGTGGTGGTCGCGGTGGTGCTGGTGGTCGTGGTGGAGGTATTAACCTATCGCAGGCTGATCTGAACAACTTGCTCCAGGCTGCCTTTCAGTTAGGGCACAACGGTGGTGGTAAGTTGATTTATCCGTTTTCTTTGCCTCATTGGTGAACCTTGTTTACGTTATTCGTAGTTTCTCATACGTTTCATTTCAGGTGGTCCTGTTGACCCACCCCCACCCATGTGCACCTACAAGATGTTCCGGGACTGCAAGCCCCAGGAATTCTCTGGCACTGAGGGTGCAGTTAGCTTGCTTAGGTGGTTGGAGAAAGTGGAGTCGGTATTTCTGATGTGTAACTGTCTCCCAGAAGATCGGGTAAAGTATTCTGCTGCGTTGTTTCAGGACGTGGCATTGACTTGGTGGAATGGCATCACCCAGAACATGGGTATTGGGGAGGCATATGCTATGCCATGGGAGAACTTTGTGCAGTTGCTGAAGCGGGAGTATTGCCCGAGAGAAGAGGTACAGAAGCTGGAGCATGAGGTGTGGAACCTCAAAATGACTGGGTCGGAAATTGAGAAGTATACTGTGAGGCGGAATGAGTTGGCAGTGCTGTGTCCCGATCTGCACGTGCCAGAGTATCGTAAGATTGAACACTATGTCTCAGGGTTAGTACCGGAAATTGCAGGGTTAGTGGCTGCTGGAAATCATCCTACGTATGCAGAGGTAGTTCGATCGGCCCATAGGATGACCAACTTAAAGGTGAATGAGGGGATTTTGCCTGCGAAAGGTTCGACTGCTAAGGCTCCAGAGAACAACAAGCGCAAGTGGGAGAACGACGGGAAAGGATCTGGGTCTACACAGCAGGGTAAAAGGTTTGATAATGGGGGTTCATCGTCTTCGGGTAACAAGCAGGGTGGTTATGCGGGAAAACTGCCCAAATGCAACAAGTGTGGACGCCATCACCAAGGGAACTGCGACAGTAACCGTTGTCACCGCTGCCAGCGAACAGGCCACTATGCTAAAGATTGTCGGGCTACACTTCCATCGACTCAGGCTCCGACCAACAGTTCAGCTCCGACTACTCAGGGGACTACAGGGAAACAAGGATGCTACAACTGTGGTGACACTGGGCATTACAAGAAGGATTGTCCAAAACTGAAACAGGGTGGAAACAACGGGAATGGGAACAACGGGGGCGGCGGCAGAAATGCACGTGCCTTCGTCATTGGAGCCGCTGAGGCTAGACAGGACCCTGATACAGTCACCGGTACGTTTCTTCTCAATAATCATTCTGTTAGCGTGTTATTTGATTCTGGTGCCGACAAGAGTTTTGTATCCATGGATGTTAGTCGACTGCTAGATGTAGTACCTGTACCATTAGAGACCAGGTATATTATTGAGTTGGCTGACGGTAAAACGATTGAAGCTACTAGTGTCCTTCGGGAGTGTCAGTTAGAGTTGTCAGGTTTATCGTTCCCCATCGACCTTATGCCGGTACCTTTGGGTAGTTTTGACGTTGTGGTAGGAATGGATTGGTTATCTTTGTATCGCGCGGAGATTGTCTGTTACGATAAGGTTATTCGGATTCCTCTCCCTGATGGAGAATTTCTTTCTGTGTATGGTATCAAGGGTGGTGTTCCGCTAAACATCATCTCTAGCATGAAAGCCCTTAAGTGTCTTCGAAAGGGTTATCCAGCTGTTTTGGCACTCTTATCTGTTTCCTCTGTTGATGAGAAGAAGATCGACGACATTCCGGTGGTACGCGAGTTTCTTGATGTTTTTCCCGATGATTTATCTGGTCTTCCTCCTCATCGTCAAGTCGAGTTCGGTATTGATCTTGTACCAGGGGCTGCTCCTATTGCTCGGGCCCCCTACCGTCTTGCACCTCCCGAGATGCAGGAATTGTCTAGTCAGTTACAGGAACTCTTGGACAAGGGTTTCATCCGGCCAAGTTCTTCCCCTTGGGGAGCCCCGATTTTATTTGTTAAGAAGAAGGATGGGAGTTTCCGATTGTGCGTAGACTACAGAGAACTGAACAAATTGACCATCAAGAACCGTTATCCTCTTCCACGTATTGATGATCTATTCGACCAGCTTCAGGGTTCTAGTTATTATTCCAAGATCGACTTGAGGTCCGGTTATCACCAGCTGCGCGTCAGGGAGGCTGACGTTGCAAAAACTGCTTTTCGAACACGTTATGGCCATTTCGAATTCTTGGTCATGCCTTTCGGTCTTACGAACGCACCGGCGGTTTTCATGGACTTGATGAACCGCGTCTGTAAACCATATCTGGACAAGTTCGTCATTGTGTTTATTGACGACATTCTGATCTACTCCAAGAACGAGACCGAACACGGGGAACATCTGCGGTTAGTTTTGGAACTCTTGCGACGGGAACAACTGTACGCCAAGTTCTCAAAGTGTGACTTTTGGTTACGCGAAGTTCAATTCCTAGGACATGTGGTCAATGAACTAGGGATTCATGTCGATCCAGCTAAGATCGAAGCGATCAAGGACTGGGGAGCACCAAAGACGCCAACTGAGGTGCGGCAATTCCTAGGCCTTGCGGGCTATTATCGTCGTTTCATTCAGGGGTTCTCGAAGATTGCTCAACCCCTCACCACTCTCACTCAGAAGGATAGGAAGTTCGACTGGGGTGAATCACAAGAGTCAGCGTTTGAAGAACTGAAGTCTAAACTGTGTTCTGCTCCTATTTTGTCTTTACCTGAGGGTCCTGATGATTTTGTTGTTTACTGTGATGCTTCCATTCATGGACTCGGTTGCGTGTTGATGCAACGCGAGAAAGTGATTGCGTATGCTTCTCGTCAACTCAAAGTGCACGAGAAGAACTACACAACTCATGACTTGGAGTTGGGTGCTGTGGTATTCGCGTTGAAAATTTGGAGACATTACTTGTACGGTACCAAATGCACCATCTACACCGATCACAAGAGTCTCCAACACATTTTCGACCAACAACACTTGAACATACGGCAACGCCGTTGGATCGAACTTTTGAACGACTATGATTGTGCTATTAAGTACCATCCTGGCAAGGCGAATGTTGTAGCAGACGCCTTGAGCAGGAAGGAATCTACTAAACCTCGACGCGTTCGGGCGTTGCAGCTCACCATTCATTCGTCGTTACCTGATCAACTCCGTTCTGCCCAATTGGAAGCTTTGAAGGAGGAAAACCTTAAAGCTGAAACTATGCACGGTGCCGACAAGCACCTAGAGCGAAGGTCTGATGGTCTACACTATTTCGCAGAACGTATATGGGTTCCTTTGTTCGGGGGACTACGGGAGCTTGTCCTTGATGAGGCTCATAAGTCCCGGTATTCTATTCATCCTGGTTCGGATAAGATGTACCAAGATCTAAAGGTGCTTTACTGGTGGCCAAACATGAGGTCGGACATAGCCTCATACGTGAGCAAATGCTTGACCTGTGCTAAGGTCAAGGTGGAATACCAGAAACCGTCAGGTCTCCTGCAACAACCTGAAATTCCGGAATGGAAATGGGAACGGATTACTATGGATTTTGTCACACAACTTCCTAAATCACCAAGCGGGAACGACAAGATATGGGTGATTGTCGATCGGTTGACGAAATCAGCCCATTTTCTTGCTATTAAGGAGACCGACACCATGGATCGTTTGGCTCGTCTTTACTTGAAAGAAGTTGTTTCTAAGCACGGGGTACCAGTTTCTATTATCTCGGATCGTGACTCCCATTTCACTTCTCACTTCTGGAAGTCTTTGCACAAGGCTTTGGGTACCCAACTAGACATGAGTACGGCTTATCATCCACAGACTGACGGTCAGAGTGAGCGCACAATTCAAACTTTAGAAGACATGCTGCGGGCGTGTGTGATCGATTTTGGCAAAGGTTGGGAAGCTCATCTGCCGTTAGTAGAATTCTCGTATAATAACAGTTATCACACGAGCATCAAGGCTGCTCCGTTCGAAGCACTGTACGGACGGAAATGCCGTTCTCCTCTTTGTTGGGCTGAAGTGGGTGAGAGTCAACTCACTGGGCCTGAACTAGTGTACGAAACTTCGGAAAAGATCGTACAGATTCGTAATCGGTTGGCGGCGGCACGGGACCGGCAAAAGAGTTATGCTAATCAGCGTCGCAAACCACTGGAGTTCCAAGTCAATGACAAGGTACTTCTAAAAGTCTCACCGTGGAAGGGCGTCATACGCTTTGGGAAGCGTGGCAAACTCAATCCGCGATATGTCGGCCCATTTACGATCCTGGAACGGATTGGGCCGGTGGCATATCGACTTGATCTACCGACGGAGCTCGGTCACGTACACAACGTCTTTCACGTGTCAAACTTGAAGAAGTGTCTGGCTGACGAGTCTCTCATCGTTCCACTAGAAGAGATCAAGGTTGATGATCGTCTTCGGATTGTGGAAGAACCTGTGGAGATCCTTGATTACAAGATTCGTAGCCTGCGTCACAGCAAGATTCGTATCGTTAAGGTTCGGTGGAACTCGAACCGGGGACCGGAATATACATGGGAACGGGAGGATCAGATGAAGTCTAAGTATCCTCATCTCTTTCCTAAGGAAGCATTCGAGTCGAGACATGTCTCTTCGGCAGCTGAATGAATCTCGGGTCGAGATTCCTTTTAACGTGGGGATGATGTGACAACTCGGGTAAATCTCTCTCTTTTGGTTTCTATCTTTTGTTTGTTCCTTCGTTATTTCTTTTGTTCTTTTGGTACTTGAGCAATTTTCGGGACGAAAATTCTTTTAACGTGGGGATGATGTGACACCCGGCAAATTCTGGTTAACAACGTTGTCTAGATGAAAGTCTACCTTAGCGAGTCACGCGTATATTGTACTTAACTGGGTTAGTTAAGTCGGGTTATGGTTCGGGAACTATTGGTTAGTCTAGAAGATCATTGGATGTTGGTCTAGAGGTTCGTTAGATGTCAGTCCTTAACCAAGTGTACAAACGGTGACGATCGGTGGGATCGTCAGGGCATACGGAACATACGAGTCTCGAGTCCCGGGAATTGGTGAACGAGTGTGAATATGTGTATTTACTTGTGTTATGTGTTTATAATCATTATGTGACTTGTCGGTACATTAATATGTGTTAACATATGTTAAAACGGGGTTTAACGCGCAAAACACACAAAAGGAACCCCTACAGGCGATTAGGAAGCCTAATCGCCCATAGGGGAGGCGAGTAGGCAACATCAGGGGCGATTGGTGGCTAATCGTGTGAAGGTATAGGCGATTAGGCCTAATCGCGTGAACCTTCATGCGATTAGCATTCCTAATCACGTATAGGAGCTGCACAATCGCTAGTTACGGGCTGGACGACTAGAAACGCCTATAAATACAATGCTTAACCTCCTAAACTTCCTAATATCAACCCTAGTCGTCCCATAACCGCCCCAAACACATAAACAACCTCTGGAAGGCGATTTTGATCAAAAACACAAGGTTTCAAGGTCTAACCATCATTCTTTCATAATCCTAAGGTTTGATTCTCATCCATAACACTTTGTAAACGTTTTTAATCAATCCCTAATGGTCCAGACCTGTTCTTAAACGAAAAAGCTTTCTGAAAATCGTCAATAAGGGTTGTTAATCGGATTATAACTAATATGCATGCATTATGAGTGTGTATGATTAGAAAGTTAGGGTTTTTATGATTCATAATGATGATTTGATATGATATTATGATAGATCAGTGTTGATATTGATATTATGATGATAGGACTCTCAGTAATTGATTATTAGGGTATTGTTATGCATGTTAGTATGATGATTGCATGCTATGTGTATATGTTTGGATTACTTGATTTCATGCAGGACTGATTATACGAGGTTAAACGAAGGATTTTGGTTTAAACATGTTTGAAATAGTTATTGGGATGATATTGGGTAGTTACACACGTTCTGGATCTGATTTGGAGCGTTAAACGCGCGAAAAACCGGAACAGCAAGGTTACAGGCGAGTAGCCTTGCTAATCGCCTGTGTTAGAGGCGAGTAGCCCCCAATCGCATGACAACAGGGGCGAGTAGCCCCACTCGCATGACATAAGGGGCGATTAGCCCACTCGCGTGACATAAGGGGCGATTAGCCCTGATCGCGTGACATCAGGGGCGATTAGCCCTGATCGTGTGACCATTCATGCGATTAGCCTCCCTAATCGCGTGTACTGCTGCTGTAAGTGTATAGTAGCATTCCGAGACCCGATTTAACATGTAGTAACATGCTAGGAACCCCGTAACATGTCTAATAACTTGGTAACATATATTTGGATGTATTTCGGTGATACGTGAACTATGTGCTATAACTTGTTGTGCGTTAACGTATGTTAAGTGTACTTGCGTTATTGTATGTTTTGGAACGTAAACATAACACGGGGAGTCTCGGGTCACCAATGGGATGTCGAGTCTTGTACTTTGGGTCAGTTAAACAGTCACGGTGTTTTTAAACGAACTTGGTTATGGTCTGGACATCTAGGGACTAATTAGCCTGCGGGTTATTAGTCTAAGTACTTGTAACTGTCGTATGTTAGGTCGCCGCTTACGGGACTAGCATAGCAGCTGGGTTTACTCGGGTTAAGGAGTAACGCAACTTAAGGTGAGTTTACGGCCCCTCTTTTAAACTGGTTTTATATTTTCGGGGGAGAAAACATGTGTTAAAACGATTATTTGGTAACTACTGTCATACTATGGGTTTCTATTGTGTACTACACGATCTTTGGAAGTCCCGGGGGGAACCATGAATGTGCGGGTTTGCACAACGGGGAAATGTGAATAGCGCTATTGGGAGTGACCAACCCCGCTCGTCGACTTGGAGGGTCGGCGGGTGCATATTGTCTCAAACAGGAACAACAGGAACAACAGGAACTACATCGGGCATACTTTTGGTATTCGCGTTAGTAATGGTTTTCCAATCGTGGTAGTAACAAAACGTACGCCTAGCTAGCGTATACTGGTTTTCGATTGTTATAGTATGGACAGGTGGACTTGGTACTTGGATACAAAACCTGTAAACTCACCAGCATTTTTGTGCTGACGTAAACTTTTACATGTTTTCTCAGGTCGCTAAGGTAGCACGACTGGACTAGGGCGCACGCGTCTGCACGGCGTCTTAATAGGGTTGCATGGTCTTTTGAACGTTGAACTATTGATTCATTATTGAGATATTGTTTTTAAATAAGCTTCCGCTGTAAACGGGGATTTTAAACTATGTTTTGAAATTGCATTTATGTTCATTTAGACTTGTTTATTGTGATCGTTGGTTTGGATCCTGGTTTGTCATGCGCCTCGCGGTAAAACTCCGCAAGTGGATTTTGAGGGTGTGACACATAGACCTACACTTGGCGTATAGGTCTAATTTTTTTTACAAACATTTTTATACAATATCTATATTGGGCATATAGACTTATTACTTATAAGTGACCTATACGAAAAATATACTACACCTATACGTGACCTATACTACACTCATAGGGCAACATGAGGTCTATACGGTAACGGATTGAATAAACCGTTTACTCACCATCAAGCCTATAAGAAACTATTGCATCTCAAGTAAGTATTTAGAGGTTGGGTATTGCACCAAGAGCTATTGTTCTGTTAGACAATCAAGACAACAAAACGTGAAGAAAAAATGTGGTCCACAGATTCATTCGACAAGTTGCAAAAGGCACAGATAGAAAGGCCAACCAAGATAGCCTGTTGTAACACCCGGTATTTCTCGAGCAATCCCAATGATGGCGCGCGTTTTAGAACTCTACCCATAATAACTAAGTTAAAGTTGAGTGGTTAAAGTTACTAATGGACAAAGTTGGAAGCTCAGGGACCAATCACCAATGTCAAATTTGAATTTATGCTTAAAATCACCATAACGGGTTTGTTATGGCTGCTAATGGTCTCTTAGGCTAAAGGGTATGGTTCCCACTTCTTCTCATTGTTTACATCAGCGTCACGTCGTTTTCTCGCCCCCTCTCCTTTTTGAGGGAAATGGTTCCCTCTTTTTCGCTCTTTCATTTTTTATTATTTTACTAGATTATACTCCGGGAGCGTCCCGGGTTGAGAAATTTAATATGATACATCAACTTTACATATGAAATAGACTGATGTGTAACTATAATATTAATATCTAACCTAAAACAAATTAAAAATGTACAACTCCAATGCTAACACCTAACCTAAAAGAATGTAGATCTTTAATGTAACTCTAATATTAACACATATCCTAAAGACTAAACAAATGTACAACTCTAACATACTAATATTGATACCTAACTTAAAACAACGTATAACTCTATTAACCTATTCGGCTCTCGTGGTTTTTTTCATGTATGAACAAAAACCCCACACAAAAAATTTCTTCGTTTTTTATATAGCACTATGGTACTCGTTGGAAAGATAATAAAACGCTCGTTAATTTGGTGTAATTTTTTTCTTTAAAAAATCTCGTATATTAAAGATATTAACGTTTAAAAATTATGGGAGGAAACATGAGGGTGAAAAATCCAATTTTGTTTTTAAATTATTTTTTTTTTCTAAAATATCTCAATGCCACATGGGATGACACATGACACACTCAAGGAAAAGAATGCATCTTTAAGTGTCATGTCATTAAAATGGCTTTGGTTTATTAAATGTATAGATTTAAAAGAAAAGGATGAAAAGAACAAAAAAAGTTGGACGGGGAGGGAGGGTATAAATCCCCGTTCTCACCGAAATCACATCAGGAGAGGCGGTGTTCCCGTTGGTAGACGGGTGAGGTGGCACTCACCGATCCCTTCCCTGACCACCACACCCTTAGATCTTATCACCCAAGGGGATGTTCCCGTTGCTACACCCCCTTGGGCCATGTCCAAGGTGTTAAGTCAAACCCATATTTTATAAAAAAAAGTCTAACCTATCTTTACTTTAAAATGTATTTTTAATCAAACGATGAGTCATTACATGTTGATACTAATAGAATAACTTTAGTGAAGATAATCAAGCATTGATCCATAATATTCTCCAGATACGATATCTTATAATATAAAATCAATTTACAGACTGTAAGAACAAAATATATTTTACCATGTTTGACTTGTTACGAACCCGTTTCGCGTCTAAACTCGCCCAAATAGATCTGAATTGTTGATTACGGGCTAAACCGTTACAATAAACCGCATCGGGCTGCCATCTTTCCGAATCAGGATCAAAAGTTAATATAACCTCAATGGACGAAATTTCCTGACTTGTACGACTATAACCGACATTCTGTTCGGTTTACTGTCTAATCTAACGAAAATCGTTTTCAAATCAACATTAACCGATCGTATCTCAACAACTCATAATGATCAGTAAACGATTCTCATGGATATTATTCTCGTATACTCTGTGAGTATAGAACCCCACGGTATATGCACAATAAGCTAATAAACTTTGGATCAACTATACTAGAAACTAAATACGTTGTGTTAAACCGCTAGTACAAGTAAATACTTCGAACATGTTTTTATGAAAAAAAATTTGGATATAGTATAAAACTTCTGTCCACCTTTTGCGTTATAATGTATCGAATATTGAAACGCGCTTTTAATATATTTTTGGAGTTTTTAATATTAATATTTGTACTTTATTTGTTATTAACACTCTATTTCCGTTTCAATGTGAAACTGGTATACAATTGTTACGTACTCGGGCTCACTAGGTGAGCGTGAGCGGGGTGTCACAGATAAATAATCCATGGTTGGAAGGTACTCGTGGATATTGAAGTGCTTCGGTTAAAATTGGAGGCTATAGTAGCTTTTTTCATAGATGCCACTATAAAACCCCAGTGATCATTTCATCATTCCCATGACCATACCATTTCCATTTATCTTGTCCAACCATAACACTGACCTTCACTTCCAAGTTCCAACTCAATCAAGCTATACATTATTTCCATGTCATATATTTGAGACTTCCATGACAAGTTACACACAACTATATCATCCATCATAGATAACCGGTCCTGTCGCGGTGGCGAAGCTTGACCCGAAGGTTCGGGGGTCGGAAGTCACTAATTTCGGGGGGTCGAAACCCTATATTTTCAAAATTTTCTATACGAATACTATATAATCGAAACTTCTGCGCGAAAATTCGGGGGAGAGTCGGTCGTCCCCTCCCGCCCCAACTAAGTTGCGCCCCTGGCAGCAAGGTGACTGTTGGATGGTGATATTAGGTTTAGGTCATTGAATGAGATGAAGTATGTGTTGTATATCAAAGTGTAATTCAGTGGTTTAAGTTTATTGGCCCACCTATATACTATTATTTTAATACATGGGCCTTTCAGTCAAGTGGCCCAACAACTCAAAACAAGTCTATTAAATTTTATAAACAATCCTTCTTAACACTAATATTTTGGAATTTATTTAAATATATTTTTATTTTTTTATATTTTTTATTGCCGTGCTCGTATCTTGAATTTTTGAGTTTTGCCGTTCCCCGTCCCCGTATCGTCCCCATACCCGTACCAGTGCTACATAGTGCAAAACTACACATATTGTGTGTAACGTCTGATGTAATAACTAGAATGTCTGATGGATTGTCATGACTCATGAGCATTAGTAGTGGAACTCGATGTCTTAGGAGCGTTTGATGTGAAACATGACATATGAGGATGAGCATTTTGTGTGAACCTATAATGTCCGATTAGTGTGCGGTTTGAGAACCGCAACGGAGCAACGAGTTTTGTTAAGTGTGTAATATGTTATTTACTTGGTTTGGGTATTCTAACTGCCCTATGTATACTTCCCCGGTATAAGATGCATGTTATTGAAATCGTCAATTACAAAATTCTTTATCAAAAAAATAAAAATCGTGCCCTCGATTCCAAATGATGCTGGCCACGGCCCACGTAGCCTTCGACCTCCTTTTTATTTCACTCGATTTCCATAGTACAGCCCAAAGCCCCAAACTCCACCATAACTAATCATACAGGCCCAAGTAGCTATTGAGTGAAACACATTGAATTTATGAGTTTTTGGTCCAAATCAATCTTGGATGGAGCCCATCATTTGTTTTATCTTTTTTTTAGTATTAAAAACTTAAAACCACCTAGCATGTTACCTACGGCGTGTTGTGCCAGCGTCTAAACGTACAATAACTCCAATTTATATTGTCAAGACGTAAACTGAAATTTATACCAACTTGAATCTGGACAAAAGTTACCTCAAAACGTAGACCTACATTTTGGTTTGTTCTGGTACCTGGTATGGTAGCGACATTCCATATGACTATACTGTAATACCATTAATAGTAACTAACGTCGTTAGTACTAATGACGTTATCGTTGAGTTGCTAAAGAAAAAAGAAAGAAAAAAAAAACAAAAAACTTAACGCTGTTACCACTAACGACATTACCTTTGGCACTATTCCTTTCAAGGTTTATAAATATATAGTACTAGGTTATGTACCAGTGTGATACACGGGTTGAACAATTTAAATTATATATGTATAAATATACAAATATAATTAAGACAAATGAAATATTATATTAAAAATAAACAATTGCAATTACAACCGATAAAAACATAAAATATTCACTAGTATCTAAATAATTTCTTGTGAAAAAAAACATTCATTTTCACTTGAAACTTTATACAAACTTTCAAATTATCTTTTATGTCTTGATTGGTACCTTGTAAACTGTATGTACAACAAAACAAACTAAAAAGAAGCGATAAAGACTTGAGAATGATCAAACCAATATTGTATATCATTTATATGGTTATATTTATTTATGTGGTTATATTTATTTATGTGCATTCTTTTAAACACTATTTTCCAACATGCACATCATTTTTGGTATTCAAAAGTTGGTTTTGAACTTCAACTAATTGTATGTAGTTGTATTTATATATTAATTATATTAAAATTAAATTTAAATGATGGTAATGATAATGATGCAAAGGATTGAACACTTTACTTATAAATATTTAGGGTTTTGTTTAAAGGTGTGAAAAACTTTGAAAATCGAATAGTAAAAGCCACATCGAATTGTGAGTTTCGTTTTTTAGTTCTGTTATCAGCTCCACAAATCCAAATTTAATCAAACAAACCGAATCATAATCGGTTAATAGAATAACAAACCATATAAATTGGTTGAATATGATATATCATTTGATTAAACAAATTACGAGGTACAATCAGTTCATTCAGTCGAAATATTCAAAACGAAACAAACCAATATACAAACCAATAAGCACCCCTAGTTTATGTTGTTTTAAAAAAGTAAAAGTACAAGGGATGGTTATAGAGTCTTTAGTGAGATTTTTATTATCACATGACATCTTTATTCACATCCATGATAAAATAAATTTTATCAAAGATAAATAATATTAATTATTTTGAATACCCTAGGAAGGAACCTTGTTGATGGTTATCTCCTCCATATTCGTCCGATGACCCAATAACTCGCACCACGTTCTCAGTCGGTCGCCTTCTTTTCTACCTCACCAATAACAAACATCCTTCAATCTCCCCAATTTTATATAAAAAAAACCCGCCCCTTTATCTTTCAAAACCCTAAAAATATTCCCCTAATATTATTATTTTCATGGATAATTTAGACCCGACTCCACTTAATTCTTATCTCTAATCCGGTTAACAACTTTTACTCTTTATCTATCAGCATCTGAAGTTAAGTTACTGTAAGTCATTCTTTTTATTCGTTGCTGTTGCGGTCTTAATTAATTGATTCGTTGCTGTCGCTTTCTTTATTTATCTTTTTTTGTACAAACGTTAAGTTTTTGTTTTGATATCATATCAGAATTAGCTTAAAGTTGCAGCTATTTGAAACCATTTACATGTCTGTTTGTTTTGTATGTTTTTTCCCAATTGAGAATAATATGTCAGTTTACATGAGACAATGGTAGGGTCTAAGTTAGGTAGTTTTTTAATTTTGCCATAGTCCTTAATAGTTACACAATTTTATTATTATATTAAATAAAATTATGTGCATGGTTAAATTTTGCAATTTTTTTAACACCAATTAGTATAAATTAAGGAATTGGTAATGGAAGAACATGAAGCGTTTATTTGTTAATTGACGATGTTATTATGATTATGATTAGAAATATAGTTGTTTATGGCAACCATAGCTATTAGCTTATGCTATAGCGAAAAGCGTAGTGCAACGCTCATGTGTTGTTATATGGTTGATAGCGACAGATAGCTAGATTTTTGTATTTTTTTTTGGTAAGATATACATATTAAATATCTATGAAATTTTCTTATAGTGTATTGGTAAAAATGAAAAATCCTGCTCTTTCGTTGCTATCGCTACATAGCGTATCGGTAGCTTGTCGCTATTGTTCACTACTCACTATTGACAACTATGATTAGAAATAAAAGGTGGGTGATTACTAAATCCTTTAAGATGGTTTTTACTCGTTAACAATGAATTTAACTACTCTTTGAGGCAATGGAATATTTATTGATTTTGAATTTTCCAAAATGCAGTTAAGGATAATTGCAATCTTTACAAATTGCATATCTGTTGATATTGATATTGGTTTATTGTGTTGGACTTTGTGTTGTGAAGGTTGACTGTTGTTCAGAAGTTATTTTTATTCTTTAGCTGAAGGTACTCCAATCACAAACAATGGGTAGTACATTTAATCCGCAAATTTTGGTTGAGAAGCTGACCAAGCTCAATAACTCACAGCAAAGCATTGAGAGTATCCTACTGAAATCTATAATCTTGTTTAAATTGAGGGGCTGTTTGGTTGATTAAGTGCTGAATCATTAAGAGCTCTGAATGGTTAAGAGGTCTGAATGGTTAAGTGCTGAATCATTAAGTTGGACCTCTTAATGGCTAGTTTTCTTGTCTCACATTGGTATGAGAGTTTCATTAAGGTTTAGCCTAGTTCAGTGCTTAATGATTCAGTGCTTAATGGTTCAGCAACATCTCAAGTCTTAATGATTCAGCCTTAACCATTCCATTCAGAGGCTAAAACAAACGCGCTGAATGCTGAATCATTCAGCACTGAATGGTTAAGAGCCTCATTAAGAGGCTACCAAACAGCCCCTTAGTAACTTTTGCATAGTTCTTTTAGGGCAATTCTGTTATTATTATTATTATTATTTTTTGTCTGTGGATTTGATGCTATTTTTATAACTGATGTTCACCAAGTTTACATTGGCATATGCATATTTTTTAACTTTAAAAGTGATCACTTGCCCAATCAAAAGTATAAATTGGATAGAGTTTACTCCTATACTGTAGATAAAAGTTAACAACTATATTTTTTTCCTCCTGCTCTTTTTTTGGCTTAATAAATATTGTCAATGTATATGGCTTGGTACTTAATAGTTTTTTAATTATTGCTCTAGAAATAGGAAAACGGGTCAAATGGGTGAACTTTTGGTATGGGGCAATTGGCAAAACAGGTCGACCCTGGGTTGATCCGTAACTCTTGTTTTCTTTACGAATGGTTAGTGTGTCAAACATGATAATAAAATTTGTATTATTTCAATGATAATGTAATTGTTTCGATAAAATTGTTTAGGAGGTTCTATGTATAAAAATACACTTTGGACGATTATTGACCCATTTGACCAGTTCTCTTTAAAGTTTTTCTTTTATTTTTTATTATACTTGTTTGACTTGTTAGAGATACAACGTTGCCTCAAAGGGTCAAACTGCCACCTTTATAACTCATTTCCATGCAATTCTGTGAATTACAGTTTGATGTTATCCTTAATGAGGTATAGCTTTGTCACACTGGTGTATTTTTCATATGAACAAGGCAAAACAAGTTGTAGAAACGTGGGCTAAACAATTTCATTGTTCCCCACGTGATCAACGTTTGGCTTTTCTCTATCTTGCAAATGATATTTTGCAGAATAGTAGGCGAAAGGGTTCAGAATTTGTTGCTGAATTCTGGAAGGTTCTTCCAGATGCACTACGCGATGTCATTGATAATGGTGATGAATTTGGAAGAAATTCTGCATTACGCCTGGTATGCAGTTTTAATCTCCACGCTCATGATCTTGATAATCATATATAAAGTCTTTTGGTGTGAAAAATCCAATCTAATTTCAGTTTTGTTCCATTTTATTCATTCAGTCATTGTACTTTTCATCAAAAGATTTATTCAGTTTGGGTCATCATACAGACTTTTTGTACCATTTGGGTCATTATGTGGACTTCTTGTTAAAGTTATGTTCCGGTTGGCTCATCATTAACCTACCCTCTCTTCCTGTAATGACCCAAATGAGACAATATTCCATCTTTAATGACTTAAATGTACAAAAAAAGTACAATGATAATTGTTGTGTTATTTGTTTTTCAAAGCAAGAAAATTTCTAATAACTTTGATGCTGAAGAACTTCTGTCTATATTTATACAAAAAGTTAAAGCATATAGTTTTAGATAAGTGAATGTGCAAATGTAACTGTGTGCCCAAGTAATAATTGGAAGAAATAAACATATATGGTAACGGTTTTCAGTTTGAGGCTAATGTTTGAAGGTCATACTCTGGTTGATGTAACATGTAGGGCATCTTTTTCTGATGCATACATCTCTAGTTTGGGTATAATATTACTAGTGTTTAAAAGCAAAACCATAGACTCTATCCATCTATATCCTTGGTTTTAATATTTTCATTTTCTGGCCCCTTTATCATACCTGGATCTGTATTTGATATACGTTAGGGTTGATATGATGGAACAATCGTTTTTCCTAGATCGTAGGACAGTTGTTTTTTCTGTAAGCTGATAATCTTATTTTAGTGGAAGGTTAAAATGGGTAATTTGTGCTGGGTAAAACAAGTTGGGTCGGGCTGGGCCAACCCACCCACACACACATCTTTTTGCCATTTATTTTGTATTTTATAGATGTTATTACAGAAGCTCCATTAGAGCAATAATAATTCAACCTTGTTAATAAAGTCTTTTAGAACGTCTTTATGTGTATGAATACGCTTAGAATTTAGAGGATTTGAAACTGGTTGACCCCTTTTTTCGGTTTAATCTTTGAGGTTATCCCACCTACCTCGTTAGTGATAGATCATATCCCACATCAACCCACTTATACGTAAATGTGATGAATTACCACCTCTACTTGTATATGTTGTTATATCAGTGTTGAGCTATATTCTCTTCTTATCAGATGGCTTCTACTCTGTAAATTTTTATATTTTTCATTTAAATTCTCGTTTTCCACATGCAGGTCAACATTCTGGATGAAAGAAAGGTTTTTGGTTCTCGAGGGCAGGTTCTCAAGGAAGAGCTTGTAGGGAGGCACCGGGAAAGTAATAATAGAAATGGGAAGCCTGTAGGGTCAAAACTGGTAATTGATTATATTTTTTTCTTGCAAGTTACCGTATGAATATAATGATGTTCCAGTATGTGTATGCATTCAGTCTTATTAATGTGTTTTAATCATAAACAGCCTGCTGGAAGTGTATTGGATAAGATAGTTTCTGGGTATCAAACTGTAAATGCTGGACAAGTTAATGAAGATGCTGTGATCAATAAATGCAGGAATGCCAGTAGCTCTGTTGAAAAAGTGGTCAACGAAATTGGCAGGGACATTAAATCTGGTTAATTTTTCTCCCATTTATAATCATCATTTTTTTTAATTATATCATATATACCATCAACATCATCATTAGCCATGTAGAATGCGTGGTGATTAATTTTCTTTAATTGTGTTATCCTGCCTTTTATCCTTTTTGGGATATTGTATGTGGAGGCCACCCAAGTATTCAACCTTTTTCATTACGGCCACCTGTATATTGAACCCGCTTTATAGGCCTCCTAAATACATTATGTATCAGATTTCATTTTTTATAAATACGGCTGAAAACATGCCGCCATGCCGGATGATGAAAATGCCCTTAAATTTATTGAAAATACAAACAATTTTAACCGATATAACATATGGGGTCAAATGCTGGAAACCCTATGGGCTTTCGCTGAATTCACACATAGCTCTTTGGAATTTTTCAATATAGTGACATCTCTGAACTTTTAAAAACTCAATGAGGAATTCATTGGACTTAAGCGGAAACAGATATGTTCTTTTTTGCATGAGTAAGTCTTATACTTTTAAAAAGCAACAAATGGCTCCTTCTTTTGCATGATTAAGTCTCTAAAACTTTATATAAAATGACCTTTTCATTGTTTTTATTTTTTATCTATAAGTTTAGGGAGACTTAACCATGAATAAACAAAGTTCAGGGACTTATATGCGAAGTCAGCAGAAGGCCAGAGGGTTTTCCATTTGACATTTTGCTACAAGAAGGAATATTTTACTTTTATACTTTTTTATGCGCATCAGCGCATGTTAGTCATCCGCCATGTTTTTTGGCCAGAATTGGTTTAAATGAATATAGATTCATAGTTGGGTGGCCTTAATAAAAATAATTGAATATTTTGGTGGCCTTTATATCTTAATATCTTTCATTGATTTCAACTTCTTAAATTAGAAGCAATAACGGGTGTGTTATTTATTTATTTGTTTTTTCTTCTTCATGATCAGCAAAAGCAAACGGACAAGGTGTTGTCGATGAGCTCAAGGGGCAGCATGCTACATTGAGGGATTGCATTGAGCAACTTACAGCTGTTGAATCATCAAGAGCAAATCTCATGTCTTATCTGAGGGACGCGCTTCAAGAACAGGTTTGTTGGTAGCCACGTGATGATGTATCTTATATCGTATATTTATATTTTTCTTCAATTAAAATTATTGTTCTGTTGTCAGGAAATGAAGCTTGATCTTATCCGTAGTCAACTTAAGGTAGGTTACTTTTACTTCTTTTATCGACTTCTCAAGAAAATATGTTGAATTAGTTCAGCTGTTATTACCTTATGAATGTTGATTTGATATATAGGGGGTGTTTGGGACTGCTTATTATATTATTCGCGAGTGAAATAAGTTGTTTTAGAAAAAGCAATTTACAGGTGCTTATTAACTGATTATTTTAGAAAGCAATCCCAAACACCCCCTTGATCCTTGTGATGCTGGTAGCTGTAATTTGGGGAATAACTGCATAAATGGTAACTGACCTAAATGGTATTCTAAAATGGAAATTGGACCAAAGTTGGGTAATTTACAGAATCGATCCTAACTGTTCTTTTGTGTTTTCAGGCTGCACATGCTCAATCGGAAAAGGCTGATAACGTCTGCAGGCAATTGCTCAATCCTGATGGCCTTCAATCCCAACCTGATCAACAGTCTGTTCCTGTGATGTACACCCGACAAACATCTCAATCTGATGATACGAAATCTGCGGCAGCTGCAGTGGCGGCAAAGCTGACAGCATCCACATCCTCAGCAGAGATGCTAACTTATGTCCTCTCGTCCCTAGCATCAGAGGGTGTAATTGGAAATTCACTTAAAGAGTCTTCCTCAAACGATTATCCTTTACAGAAGAAAACCAAGATCAGTAACGACCAACCTCAACCTTACATTCCATCTTCTCAAAATGCTCAACCACCGCTTCCACCTGACCAGCAGCCACCGCCCCCGTCGTCTCCACCACCCATGCCACCAATGCCACCCATGCAGCCATATCCAGTTACCCAATTCATGCAGTCTTCAGTGACGGGGACAATACAATATGGACATACCATAAACCAGCAACCACCGCTACCTATGTCTCTGGCTGGATTACCAACTGTAGGGCCACCACCAGTTAATGTTGTTTCTTCATATTCACCGCCAGACGGTTACCAGAATTATCAAATAGAAGGTAGCTTCTATAGCC
Organism: Ambrosia trifida; assembly: GCA_028751855.1. Taxonomy (NCBI): domain Eukaryota; kingdom Viridiplantae; phylum Streptophyta; class Magnoliopsida; order Asterales; family Asteraceae; genus Ambrosia; species Ambrosia trifida. Next base: position 78,667,600 of record CM054132.1, read on the forward strand.
AACAATCAGCCATGCCGATGGCACCTATGTCTAGGCAGTAGAATAACCAAATCTGTAGAAGAAACCGGGAGTTTTATGCATCGTAGATTTTTGCACATTATTTAGATATGATTAAGTGATACATAAGTAGATGAGAGTTGGAATTACTTTTTATTCATAGTTGAATCGATATTTGTGTGTTTTCTGTGTGTGGATTTTTTTTTTTTTGCATAGTAGTGCAAGGTCTTTTGAGCAGTGTTCTCAGAACGAAACCGGCTGTGTGTGCCTTTGAACAGTGTTCTCCGGTCCCACCGAGGACTCATCACACAGCCGATGGTTTCGTTGGCTACTTTTGAGGACTGGAATTGTTAATTTTTTTTTTTTAAATCTCTTTCACCGAATCGTTTATTATAATTTCATGCTCTTGTTTTTAACACCGTAATTTCAAATCAAAAGATAATTTAGTTTTAATCATATGTATGTGTCTAAAATTTTAAATATATTTATAAAGTAACTTTATTTTTTCAAATCGGTTGTAAGAAAGTAGATTCAGTAACGACTTTAGTTAAGAGATTATTTGCTTTTTGAGAATTGAACATGAGCCATGAATTAGTTGGGCTTTTTTTTAGTGGAGAAAAAGAGAAGTATTTCTTTTTAGAAAAGGTTTGTATGATGAGGCTACACATGTATTAATCTTTTATGTTAAAGCCATCCGAAAAACAAACTACTTTTTTAATAGAATTTAAATCTACACATCGTTTTGTTTGTGTTAAATAATCAAATGCCCAACTTGAGGATACAATGATTTGATGTATAAAAAGTTGATACTTCAAATTTTTTTCATATATTAATGTTTTTTTTTTCGTAACCTATTATAACTGATATACCTTCATAGCTCCACTTAAATTGTATCTATATACAATCAGATGGATTTACAAATATGTTTATTTTGGTTTATATACGACAATGTCCAACTCTGATTCACTTTATATTCTTTAAATTGTGAGATACGCAAAATGTACAAGTATGACCGATCATCGACAACATGTCCAACTATAAGTGAACTTGTATTGCCACGTTATAATTGTGTCTTTTATAAAGCATGTTTGCATTTAAACATAAATAATATTTCTGAAAATAAACTATTATTTATAATTTTTATTAAGTTATATAAATCCTTTTGATTTTTGTTTGTTTATTAAATATTATAGCTTTAATTTTCTTTTTTATCGATATTATGTTTACGGTTGCGTCTACGTTTCCATTTAAATTTTGTTAAAAATCAACCAATCCATCCTCGCGAAGCACAAGCGTAACCCACCAGTTTGACATTTTAAACTTGTATATTTTGTAAATAAGTATCTATGAAATAAACATACAATACTGTTTTTTCTCCTATGTCTTATTGTTATATTAATAATAATAATTAAGAATTATCCTTCTATTAATTTTAAGACTTTCATGAATAGTTCTTTTTTTTCGCGCTGTTGTTAACGTATTATATGTAAATTTTCTATAATATTAACAGATGTGCTTGTAGAGCAGTTGAATTGTTTGGTTTATTGTTTGTAGTTGATTATTATAAAGAAGTAATGCATTTTAATTTTTATGTGGGATGGTGGTAGGCCCGGGAATGACGAGACAAATGTATTTAACGGTCGGCAGCGAGACATGTTACCATCATAACTACTACACTACTACTTGACAACGGGTCCAAATACCCTCCACCGCCTAAACTTACTTTTCCTCCTATTTCTTTTCTTTATATAATTTATAATAAAGTAAAGTAGCCAACCCTCATAAAATGAGAGTATTTTCTACTCTTATTTTTTCAACAAAACTCAAAAGAATAAAAATATATCTACATTTTCTTCCATTCAAGAAATATATTTGCTGCAGTAAAATAACAATCCACTTTACATTTTATTATTACAAAGCTCAAGAAAGGATGTCCAAAATAATAAAAACTTGGAAGATTTTCCATAAATAATAATAAGAGAAACCTATATTTTATGATTTTTATTAAATGGATTTCTGGTGATTTTATTAAATAAAATACATATAATTATTTTCCATATCTCATATTAAATTTCTTGAAATGCGTAAAGTTCATCCACTACTTACTTTTTTATTTGTCTGCTAAATTATTGTCATGATCTAAGTCTATTTTTTGGCTTCTGCTTGTTTTTTAAAAGTAAATTAGATTTATACTTTAAGACAATTTATTATTGCACATCAAGTCGACACGCAAAATGTTTTCAAGAAATTTGATTTGACATACTTCATAGTTCATACTAACGTATACTTATACTAAATTGTTTTCACTTTTACGATTTTCTCGATCAGACTAACTATTTATTTATATAACTAAAGTAGCTTAAAAACATGTATATCATACATGTCAAATAAAGAAAATATCAACAATTCTTCATTAATTTAATTGTAATAAAATAAGAAAATAACTAGACAAATTTTAAAAAGTACACCGCACACAAATCCTAAATTAGGACATGTTAATAAAAAAACAAAAAGAATAATAAAACCAAGTCACATGATATTACATTTACTTATGTATTATAATTATAAAGATAGAAATTAAACATGAAAGATACAAATTTAACAATAATAATAACATGATTATTATTATTAGAGTGAATGGTCAAATTCGTCCCTGAGGTTTTAACAATATTGCCACATCCATCCAAAATAAGAATTTTTGACAATATTGCCACTGTAGTTACAACTTCATTGCTTAATCAGTCCAATTTACAAACCCAGTTAAAAAAGTTTGATTAACTCGAGGGCATTATAGTAATTTCCCCTTTTATAATTTCCCCCCAATTAAAACCCTCAATCCCCTTTTATAAACCCTAATAAAAAAAATCAGACGAACATCACAATACCACGAGACGTTAATCACAAACCTAATCAGAACAATGAGCGACGACGATTGGTTTGTTCGAGAGCATGATTGGGTTGTTCGAGCCGAAGGTTCAAGCTTTGATCTAGCTGCTGAATATGGTTAGTTCAACGACTTCAATTCTTTCAGTCAATGTGTCTTCTTATAATCGTATTATGTTTTAATTTTATGTTGTGTATATCATTTCAGATCAGTATCCTCCTTGGTTTACTTTGGAATTTCATCATGGTAGTAAGTTTTCTGAATTTCCAGACACCAAATATGAGGATGGTAAGATCACATACTTTGATAAGGTTAATACAGACCTTTTTACTGTGACTACGTTGAATGAGATGCTGATAGAGCTAGGTTATTCAGAAAATGATATAGTAACATACCATTTTAAAGTACCTGGTGAAGAAGACCTGGATTTGGGCTTAAGACCATTAGGAAATGATCAAGATGTTCATTATATGCTAGGTTATGCTGAAAAAACTAAAGTATTGGAGGTATATGTTGAGCACATAAGAATGTATTCTAATGAAAGTGATGACTTAGATACAGGGGAGGTTACACAAGAGCCTACATTTGTTGAGGGCTTAAATGAGAATGAGAGTAGTAGTGAGAGCAGTGAGAATGAGGGCAGTAAACATGATAGTGAAGTTGAAAGTGATCCAGATTACATGGTTGATGAAGATAATATTGTGGAAGATTACAATGTAGATGACATGGAAGAGTTTAGAGCAATTGTTGAATTTGAAGGTAAGGAACATGGTGAAGAGAATGAAAGGGATGATGAAGATGCTCCTGAAAATGAAGTTGATGGTGATGACTTTGACAGTCCATCAGATTATGATGATACTCCATTGGAAGGAGTTATTAGGCAAGTTAGAAAGCAGAAAAAAAGGCCCAATTATCTATGGAAGACCCATTTTATGTGACCCAAGAATTTTCTAATAGAGAGTGCATAAGTGATCTGGCCAAAGCCCATGCTGTACACACAAGGAGACAATTGTTGATTTCAAAAAATGATAAGTCCAGATTTAGGGTAGTGTGTATGGGTGGGAATCTTACACTAGGTAGTTGTGATATTAAAGGAGGTGGGACAACATCAGTTGCAGAGACTTTATCAAAGGGAAAAGGCAAAGGCAAATCACATGGTGGGCCCAGCAAGGGTAAATCAGTAAACTCAGCACCCAAAATACCTAAACCAAAAAAGAAGTATCCTAAACCCCTATGCCCCTGGACATTGCATGTTTCTAACATAGGTAAAAGGGGAGTTTGGAGAGTTAAAACCTACAATAAGGAACATACATGTTTGCAAACAAGGGTGGTTAATTTGTGCACTGTCACTTGGTTGGCTAAGCAGATTGAACCTACTCTTAGAACCAACCCAGTTTGGACTGTTTCAGCACTTCAGGATGAACTGCAAAGGAAATATCAGGTACAGATAACAAGTCATCAAGTGTTTAGGGCTAAGAAGATGGCAATTGAAAAAAATTCAAGGAGACTATGAAGCTCAATATCAGAAACTAAGGGACTATGGTGAAGAGCTTCTTAGATCTGATCCAGGAACCACAGTCAAGATAGATGTTGAACCTTTGTGTAACCCAAACAGTCCAACAAGGCAGTTTAGAAGGATGTATATATGCCTAGGTTCATTGAAGAGGGGGTGGAAGGCAGGCATGAGAGATCTGTTGGGGCTAGATGGTTGCTTCCTTAAAGGGCCCTTTCCTGGGCAAATTTTGACAGCAGTTGGAGTTGATGGGAACAGTGGAATCTACCCTGTTGCATATGCTTTAGTTGAAAGTGAAACCACTGCTAGCTGGACTTGGTTCTTAGAGTTAATAGGGGATGACTTGGATCTTGACCAGAACAGCACCTTCACCTTTATAAGTGATAGGCAAAAGGTACATGTTCTTCTTTACTTATTTGTTTGTTTTAATATACAGATTTTACTTTTGGTTAAGTTCATTAATTAGTTGAATGTTCATGTTTAGGGAATAATACCTGCAATATCCAAGGTTTATCCTTATGCTGATCATAGGTATTTCTTGAAACATATACATGACAACATGCAATCAAAGTGGAGAGGTGATGTCTTCAAGAAGTTACTATGGACATGTGCTACTGCAACAACAATACCAACATTTGAAACTGCAATGCAAAAAGTTAGAGATGTAGACAAAGAATTGCATGAATACTTAAAAAAGATTGCCCCTAAACATTGGTCAAGATCCTATTTCACAGGTATAAATCCAATACAACTACTTAATTGCATATTTACTCTCTAAAGAATCTAATTACATATATATGATATTTATCTCAGGTAGACCAAAATGTGATTTGTTGTTGAACAATCATTGTGAAGTATTCAACAAACAACTAGTGCAAGGTAGGGACAAACCCATAATCACCTGCCTAGAATTCATTAGAGAGTACTTGATGAAAAGGATAGTCCTTGTTCACAGAGTGATTGCAAGGTGTAATGGGCCACTAACTCCCAATGCAACAACCAAATTTGATGAAATAAAGAAAGATGCAACATCATGCACTGTGATTTGGTGTGGGCCATCTAAGTATCAGGTGTCTGGTCCTCATATCATTGAACAAAGGGTTGTCAACATTGACCAGAGAACATGTTCTTGCAGAAGATGGGACCTCACTGGCATGCCATGTAGGCATGCAGTGGCATGCATATGGAACATGAGGTTGAATGGGATAGGTGATGGTATTCCAGAGAAGTATGTGGATAAAGCTTACTGGTTGGAGACTTGGAAGAAGGTGTATGTGAATACCATAGAACCTATTAATGGCATGGATATGTGGCCAAAATCTAGGTGCCCAAGTACCTTAGTCTCTCCAAAATACCACAAACAAGCTGGGAGACCAAAGAAAAAGAGGAAGAAGTCTGCTGTGGAGCTTCAAGAGTTGAGACAAACTGTTGAAACATGTTCAAAGATGCCAAAGAAGGCAAACTCATTGAGTTGCAGCAAATGCAAAGGTAAGGGACACAATAAGAGGACCTGTTCATCTACTGGACCACCAAGTGTTGCTGGAAGTTCAAGTGTCGCTGCTGGAAGTTCAGGTGCTGCTGCTGGAACTTAGTTGTCTGCTGCTGCTGATAGTTATTTTGGTTGTCTGCTGATGATTGTTTTCTTAGTTATTTTGGTTGTCTGGAACTTAGTTGTTTGCTGTATTTTGGTTGTTTTGTTAAACTTTGTTATGATATGGTTGTTTTGTTAACTTTGGTATGTATTTTGGTTGTTTGAACTTAGTTGTCATTTTGACCCATTTGTCCATGTTTAGTAATCTGGAAGTTATGTCCATTTTGACCCATTTGTCCATGTTTAGTAATCTGATAGTCATTACAAGCTTTACCAATTTGTCAATTTGTCCATCTGATAGTTATTACAAGCTTTGTCAATTTGTCCTATTGTTCATTTTGACCCATTTCATTTTGACCCATTTGTCCATGCTTGCAGTTTCAATAACTCCATTTCATTCCATCAAAAGATTACATTAAACATCTAATACATATTCAAGATTACATTGACATCTAATACATATTCAAGATTACTAAACATACATTCCATCTTACAACATCTGCAACATTCCTACACATAATACATTATGCAAATGATCAAACAAACTAGCAACATAATTCTCAGCCTCTTGTTCTGTTTTTTCAAACTGCTATTAGCAATTTCCAGATTGCTAATCCTTTCAGTCAACATTCTTGAATTTTCTTCATGCTGTCTACCTGAAATCATTAGGTCTCGGATAACAACATCAGCATTCCTAGAAATTGAATCCTCAGCCCAACATACAAACCCACAACTTCGTCCCTGTTACATAAAGTTACCCAATTTAGTCCTAATTTAATTAGGGTTTGATTTGGGGCTATAATAGAGGAAAAATTCATAACCATACCTGTCTACTACAACAATGAAATCGTCTTCCTGGGTTCATTGCAGTGTAGGATCTCCGAATTATTGTTGGGGAACCACAATCACATCGAACCATCGTTTTAGGGTTTTTTGATTATAATTCGTTGTGGAGTTACAGAGAATTTGGGGTTTATAAAAGGGGATTGAGGGTTTTAATTGGGGGGGAAATTATAAAAGGGGAAATTACTATAATGCCCTTGAGTTAACAAACTTTTTTAACTGGGTTTGTAAATTGGACTGATTAAGCAATGAAGTTGTAACTACAGTGGCAATATTGTCAAAAATTCTTATTTTGGATGGATGTGGCAATATTGTTAAAACCTCAGGGACGAATTTGGCCATTCACTCTTATTATTATTATAAAACTAAAAGAATGGAATGGAATGAATAGTAGAGGTTAAATTTGAACAAGAATCGTATAATATTATTCAAATTCACCGAATTCAAAGTCGAAACTGATAAAAGAGTACAAAAGCTAAAGCAGAAATGAAAAGAAAAGAAAAGAAAAAGCAAAATGTGTTTAAATTGAACAGTACCCTCGAGATCGGGTCTAGGGTTCCTCATCTTCTTCAATAATAATAATAACAATTAACTAACAAACAAACCTGCTTTCAATCCATTACTCATCTCTCACAATTCTAAGGTAAACCTATCATCCACAATTTCAATCTCTTTTTATTATTATTATTTTTTGTTTCTGGACCACTGATCGTTGATATTATATATATTAATTTGTTTTTTTCTTTCCAGGTTATTGAAAGCATAGATTAGTGGTGTGATCCTAGGGCTTGTTGGAATAGGGTGATATTATATTATTTATAGGTTGTTGCAGATGCCGGAGGAAGATCTTTTAGAGATTAAGTTTCGGTTGCTTGATGGATCGGATATCGGTCCCTTTCGATACTCTCCTGCTTCCACTGTTGCCATGCTTAAGGAACGTATTGTGGCTGAATGGCCTAAAGGTTAGCAAGATTTAGGTCTCCTTTGTGTCTATTATGATTTATGCATGTTTTAGATAACTTAGTAATTCCTTTATGATTCATGAATATTTTAATTTCGAATATTCCTGCCAAAAGTGTTTTTTTTTTTTTTAATCAAGTAAAAAGAAGAAAGTTGTAATGTAGAAGCAAGGTGTGGACTAGTGATAGAGTGCCTAGGTTTGCTAGAGTCGGTTTGATACCGATAAGCTGCAAGGTCTTTGGTGGCTAGGTTTGAAGTAAGGAATCGTAAACTACTTGATGAAAACAACTTATTCCACCTTAATATAAGCCGATTAAGTTAAACGCTTTTCTTTACTTAAACACTCAAAATTGTTTTGGAAAAGCTCGACAATCAGATAAGCTGATTTAATAAGCAATCCCAAACACCTCCTAGAGAACAGATGTACATCTGCCACGTCATCAGTCGTTACAAATTCACAATACATTGGATTTTTCGGTTTCAGACTTCATTGGATTGGATGAAGCAAACTCGTGTTCAAAATGCATGTAAAGGGGTTGCTTAGCTGGGCTAGTGTACTTGTTAGAATGGCCAACTCACACAACTTCTAAACCTACTCATAAATCTACGACCATGGGACTAGAAGTCAAGAACCATGAACCATGTGGGAAGGAACACCGCTAGGCTACAAGCCCTTTGGTGGTTTGTATTTCATGTGGAATTCTTTTAGCAATGCACCATTCCTGCAAAAAGCTCTTATTTTTATAAGAATCTTTTTTCATATGCTGAGCTTTAAATTCTTCTTCTAGCTTCAGTCTTGTTTTCATTTTTGTCTAACCACAAGTATATATTCCAAGATAGTAAAAAGATAATGAAGTTTCTTGATGAAAACATTAGCCGTTCTCTTGGTGGTTTGAAGTCTTGTCACTCGTGTTGTGACTGTTGTCTGATTGAGCAGCTATTCTGGCTTTGTTATTTTCGGAGATCGGCCTAACGCCTGAACCCCTTGACTATAAATAACAAGGTTATACGGTTATAAACATGTACAGTGGCTCTTATTCCGAATCTCTCATGTTATTTTCTGGCTTCTGAGGTAGTGAGGTTAATGATATGTTATGTGTTAAATTATATCTTCGTGTAAGTCAATGTATTCTTTCAGGAGTTTTTATTATATGCAAGTTACGGTTGACATTCGTTCATTTGCTACACCCCTCAAATATAGCTTTTAGAATCACTGTATGACTTATAATTCGTCATTGAACACAAGTGTTACATTCCTTCAGATAAAAAAGGGGGACCCAGATCAGCAAATGACATTAAGTTGATAAATGCTGGGAAAATTTTGGAAAATAACAAAACCGTTGGGCAGTGCAGAACACCTTTTGGGGAGCTTCCGAAAGGGGTAATTACTATGCATGCTGTTGTACAAATGTCTGTAATGAAAGCAAAAACAGGTAATTTCATCTAATCATTCGTATCAATGTGCATGTGATATATTTTTTCTTCAAGTATCAGCTCTTCTATGCAGTTTATGCAATGCATATTCATGATTTTGTCTCTAGAGCTCCCATAATAACAAATAAAAAACATTATGATGCAACCTGCAATTGAGACCTTTACGGTGGTCAACTGCTGACCTAACCTGATAGCTCAGACAAGAATAAGCTATGGAGGATTAAGGCTAGAGAATGAGGTGGAGAAGATGAATTAGAGAGAGATTAAGAGGAAAGGCGGTTATTTTCTTATTGATACCTCAACTAATCTATTACAATGATTTATATAGCCTAACCGGCTTATTTCCAACTACTAACCGTCTTAACTAACTTTCCCGCCAAAACTATTATTAACTAATACTATCAGTTATACATCAATACCCCTCCCTTAAGATGATCCTTGACCCCAAGGATCAAATGAAGGAAATGTCTCATTAATCACAGCTGCATCTTCCCATGTAGAATCTTCAAGACTTTCCGAGCTCCATTGAACCAACCATTGTACTTGCATTTTATTACCCCTTTTCTTCATTCTTGTTTCCAACACTTTAATAGGGAACTTAGAAGGACCAACTTCACCAGGAATTGTTGTAGCAGCAGTAGGTACTGTCCCATGGAACTTCTTGAGAAGGGACACATGTACTGTAGGATGAATAGACACTCCATCTGGGAATTTCAAGGTGTAAGCCACCTGTCCCACTTTAGCAATTATTTGATATGGTCCAAAATACTTTGCTGAGAGTTTAAAATTGGATCTGTGCTGGACTGTAGATTGTCGGTAAGGCTGTAACTTCAGATACACCCAATCACCAATGTCAAAGGACCTTTCACTTCTTTGTTGATCAGCTAATTGTTTCATTCGATTCTGAGCCACTTGAATATTATGTTTCAACATCTGAATAACTTCTTCTCTGGCCATCAAACTTCTATCAATGGCATCCACATGACTCTCACCAGCTAGATAAGGAATGTGAATAGGAGGAGGCTGCCCATATAAAACTTCAAAAGGAGTTGTCTTTATTGCCGAATGATAACTAGTATTGTACCAAAACTCAGCTAATGGCAACCACTTAACCCAATCTTGAGGTTTTTCAAAACACATACTTCTGAGATAAGCTTCCAGGCAACGGTTTAACACCTCAGTCTGACCATCCGTTTGTGGATGATAAGAACTGGACATATGCTGCTCAACCCCTTGTAGTCTCATCAATTCTCTCCAAAAAGCACTAACAAACACCTTATCCCTATCTGAAACAATAGTCTTGGGGTTGCCATGTAATCTGTAAACATGATCAAGATAAAGTTGAGCTACATCCATAGCAGAAAATGGATGTGACAATGCTACAAAGTGACTTCCTTTACTTAATCTGTCCACCACCACCCAAATCACATCTTTTCCATTAGACTTAGGTAACCCTTCAATGAAATCCATGGCAATATCCTCCCAAACACCTTGAGGAATTGGTAGTGGCTGTAACAATCCTGGATATGCAGCATTATCATACTTACATTGCTGACACACCAAGCATTGTTGCACATAAGCAGCCACTTCTGGTCTCATCTTATGCCAATAAAACATTCTTCCCAACCTTATAACAGTAGCTTGGACCCCTGAATGACCTCCCTGAGGTGAATCATGGAACCATTTAAGTAACTTGAGCCTCAAAGATGGATCATTCCCTACTACTAGTTTTCCTTTCCTTCTCAACTCATTGTCTTGCCAAGTATAGTGAGGATGTGAAGAAGGGCATTGCTGCAACTCCTGAATAACAAGCTGCAATTGGTCATCAACTAGCCAAGAAGCTTTCAACTCATCATAAAGATTGCTGTGGATAGAGGACACAGCTAAACACAACAATTCTCCATGAGTTGCTCTGGAAAGAGCATCAGCAGCATTGTTTTCAGATCCTTTTTTATACACTATCTCAAACTGTAACCCCATTAGTTTAGAAAGCCATCTTTGTTGAAATGGAGTTGCCACCTTATTTTCTAATAAATGTTTGAGACTTTGCTGGTCAGTACGGATTATAAAGGGCATATTGGTCAAATAGGGCTGCCACTTCTGAACTGCATGAATTACAGCAAGAAGCTCTCTTTCATAGGTAGAAAGAGATAAATTTTTAGGTGAGAGAGCTTTGCTAATGAAAGCAATTGGGTGGCCTTGTTGCATTAAAACAGCCCCTATACCATATCCGGATGCATCTGTTTCTATGATGAATGGTTCATCAAAATTGGGAAGGGCTAGAACTGGTGGTTGAATCATAGCAGCTTTTAGAGTTTGAAAAGCTAAATTGGCTTCTTCATTCCACTTATAAGCATCCTTTTTTAAAAGTTGAGTCAAAGGCTTAGCAATGCTACCATAATTTTTCACAAATCTCCTATAGTAACCTGTTAACCCCAAAAAGCCCCTCAATTCTTTGCAAGACTTAGGTGTTGGCCATTGTTGAATGACTAATACCTTAGCTGGATCTGTTGCTACTCCTTGATCAGAGATAATGTGGCCCAAATATTCTAGTTCTTTTGCCCCAAAAACACACTTACTTTTCTTAGCAACCAGCTTGTTTTCCCTTAATAACAACAGAACTTCTTTTAAATGATATAAGTGTATTTCCCAGCTTGGACTATACACCAATATATCATCAAAAAAAACTAAAACAGACTTCCTAAGCTGTTCTTTAAAAACATGATTCATAAGGCTTTGAAAGGTAGAGGGGGCATTTGTAAGACCAAATGGCATAACAAGAAATTCAAAATGACCACTATGTGTTTTGAAAGCAGTCTTACCCACATCTTCTGAGTTCATTCTGATTTGATAATAACCAGCCTTAAGGTCCAGTTTAGAGAAAAACTTTGTGCCATGGAGTTCATCCATTAACTCTTCTACCAGTGGTATTGGAAACCTGTCAGGAATGGTTGCTTGATTGAGTTTTCTATAGTCAATGCACATACGCCAAGTACCATCTTTCTTCTTGACTAGCACCACTGGAGATGCAAAGGAGCTGTTACTGTACCTAATAATACCCTGATTCAGCAGCTCAGTGGTCATTTGATCAATCACATCTTTCTGCAATAGAGGGTATCTGTATGGTTTAAGATTAATACCATCAGTACCCTTCTTCAAAGGTATACTATGATCAAAACTGCCTCTAGAAGGAGGTAAAGTTTTAAGATCACAGAAAACATCATCAAAATCAGTTAATAATTGCTGCAAATCAGGTGGCCATTGATCTTCTTTTGTTTCTTTAGAAAGGACAACAGAAGTTGGAGTTGAAGTGCCTTCAATAGCACAAACTTGAATCATAGAACATTCTCCTCCTTGGCACTCAATCTTTTGTAAGCACCCTTTGGACATATTAGATAACTTCTGCCTGGTACTGCCTCTTAGTAACACCTTTTGCCCCTGATACTTAAACTCAATGGTTTTCTCTTGAAAATTCATTTGAATGTTACCTAGCTTAGACAGCCACTGCACCCCCAAAACAAGGTCACAGCCCCCTAATGGCATCACATATACATCTGTGACAAACACTAAACCTTTCATCTTCCAAGTGAAATTACAAATCATCCTATCACACCTCTCTTGCTTCCCATTAGCAACCCTGACCAACATAGGAGTTCTGGCCACTGTTATCAATCCTAACTTCATGACCAAAGCTGCATCAATGAAGTTATGAGAACTACCACTATCCATCAAAATTTGCAAGGCAAATTTCCCAAAATGCCCTGTGATTCTGATAGTCTGATAACAAATGCTACCATCAATAGCATTAACTGAAATCTGTGCCAACTCTATTTCTGTATCCTCTTCTGTTTCAACTTCATCATCACTCCACTGCACTTCTATATGGTACAACTGAGGTCGTTTTCCCCTACAGTTATGACCTCTCACAAATTTTTCATCACAAAAATAACAAAGGCCCTTAGCCCTTCTCTCCTCATATTCTTCACTAGTCATAGTTTTCTTGAATACAGTTGGTTTAGACACCATTTTTTGTTCATTAACAGGTTTGGGTGCTGGTAAAAGACCTTTGTTTAAGTTTCCCAACCCAGATTTTGTTCCCCACCTACTCTTCTTTGCCCTTTGAGTGGCTTCCTGCAGTTTCACTAAGGAGTAGGCCTCTTGTATAGTCTTTGGATTAAACATTCTTACATGCAACTCAATTTCATCCTCTAAACCAGCCAAGAAACAACTTAAAGCATAATCTGGTGGAAGATTCAACTTACTTATTATGGCATCAAAAGTATCATGATATTCTTGTGCACTCCCAGTCTGTTTAAGATTCTTGAGCTCAGACATTGGGTCATCAAAAAGGTTTCCAAATCTTACTTCCAGAGCACTCTTCAATTCTTCCCAAGAAGGTAACCCACCATTTTGTTTAACCAAATTCTGAAACCACTGTAGTGCCCTGTCTTCAAAATGAATGGAAGCTAGCCTCACCTTGTTTTCATCATTCATATTATCTAGCATGAAAAACTGTTCTGTTTTGTATAGCCATGCAGACAAACTGTCTCCATTAAATCTTGGAAAGTCAACTTTAGTCAATCTTGAAAAATAGTTATGAGTAGAAGTGGATTCATCAAGATTGATAACCCTTTTCCCTTTGTTTGCCTGATTACCCATTGAATCTGACAATTGCTTAATTGCTTCACGCATAGCCATCATTGATGAAGCTTGTTCTTTCCTGATATCATTCATTGACTGCTCTAAACATTCTTTTAATTGTTTTTGAATTTCTTGACTCAAATCAGTCTCATTAGAATTACTATCATCTGAAGATCCATTAGTGATCTTAAGAGACTCGGTTCTCTTTGTCATGATTAAATTGGTAGTGATAGAGTATTATTATTATGAAGAAAAGAAAAAAAAAAACAGTTGAGAGTGAACAAGTCCCGAATAGACCGATTCACAGAGTAGCGAGTCACAAATTGACCAACCACAGAATGGATTGACCACGATTGATCAGTCCCCGGTACAAAGAAACAGAATTAAAGAAATGAAATGAGGAATAGAGTTCAATTGAAAGAAAATTAAGAAAAGAATTGAATTGACCGAGTAAAAATGGCGGAATTGTGGAAATTTTGAGCTTACCGAGGAAGGTAAGGCTTTGATACCATTGATGCAACCTGCAATTGAGACCTTTACGGTGGTCAACTGCTGACCTAACCTGATAGCTCAGACAAGAATAAGCTATGGAGGATTAAGGCTAGAGAATGAGGTGGAGAAGATGAATTAGAGAGAGATTAAGAGGAAAGGCGGTTATTTTCTTATTGATACCTCAACTAATCTATTACAATGATTTATATAGCCTAACCGGCTTATTTCCAACTACTAACCGTCTTAACTAACTTTCCCGCCAAAACTATTATTAACTAATACTATCAGTTATACATCACATTACATGGGATTTATCTTAGGGCTGGCAATTTAGACACGAACACGATAACCTGACGCGAACCTACATGATTTTAACAGGTTTCGTGTCTATAACAGGTCGACACGTTAAGACCTGTTTATTTTCGTGTCGTGTTTGTGTTTACCTGTTTCGTGTTCGTGTCTTATCGTGTATGTGTCTTAACAGGTTTTATCGTGTCTTATCGGGTTTCTTATAATGTCTTGTCGTGTCTTATCGTGTCTTGTCGTGTTAACTTATTTTACTAGGTGTTCCTTATCGTGTCTTATCGTGTTAGCCTGTTATACACAGGTTCGTGTTCGTGTTTGAAAAAAATGACACGATTAGATTTCGTGTCGTGTTCGTGTCTTAACAGGTTCGTGTAACCTGTTATGCCAGCCCTAATTTATCTCAATTGCTAGGTGATTTTATGTTGTTAAACCGTATCAGTTTAAGAAAAAGTGTCAAGAACTGATTTTTAATTTGAATCTTGAGTTCGAACTTGATGGTTCACTTTTTCAGATCAGAAGTTTCCGTCAAATCTAGTATCGCTGATAATTTTCACTAAATTAAAGAACACACCATGAAAAGAAGCAAACTGGCGTAAGGAAAGATGAAGCATATATATATATATTTACTTTCTTGGTGTTGGGTATTTATTTTATAGTCGGTAAATCAGTAATATCTACTAAGGCCTCTCCAGTAGTGGCTGTTGCTCAGTTATTGCTTATGTAGTTGCAACACCTATATAGAATGTAGGAATTTAAAAAAAAAAAAAAAAACTTATGAGATTAGTCTAATTAATGTCTTGCTTTCTAGTTCCAGACATATATCTAATACTACAAACACAGTTTTCTTTTGACAAATTTACCCTCACACTTTTACCTCTTTCCTTGTGATGTGACCGTAAATCTGTCAATATTTTGTTGTTTTGCAAATCAATTATTGTTGTGTACAAACACTGCGTCTCTTGCAGTCAGGGAACCCTCTGAGCTCATTTGATAAAGCATGCATATATTATGTGTATAATATCTCTGATCTTATGCATTAAGATGATAAAACCACTGGTGCTATAGGTAGGTCTTTTATAGGGGGTGTTTGGGATATTGCTTATTCTACTTGCAAGTAATTAGATAAACAATCTTGAACACTTTGAAAACCGTTGTAACAAAATGGAATATGCAGATAAACAGTTTTATTAAGCTTGCGTTTTCTTAAACAGAAAAGAAGATCGATGAGGATCCAAAGACGAACGGCTGTACATGTACCATATTGTAAGAAAATTTTAAAGTTGGCTCAGTCATTGGATCCCACAGGTTTGAGGCTGCTAAACCAACTGGGGAAAATAATGTGTTTGGCAAAGGGGAATTAACATCCTTGTTAATTGTTATTATGTGTTTTTATGTATGAATTATTGGGTTGAGTCTTGGTACATTTGTAGCTTCGGCTTCCGTTCGTGCAGGGTGCTTTTCGTTGCAAAATGCTTCAATGTTTTACCATTCTATTGATATATGAAAGGCAGCTTATCATGCCTTTCTTTCTTTTCTTTTTTTATTTATTTTTATTTTTTATTTTTTATTTTATATATAGCTTCAAACAAATACATTAAGCTTGGACATGAGCAATTGAGCATTAAGGATGGCCCTTGACCACTGTGAAAACAGATGGTTGATCCAACTAATATCTTTGGTTTCTTTTTTATGGCATTTTTTTATAAATAATTAATGTAGTAAATATGATTATAAAAGTTATATATCTAAAATAATCTATTTAGCCCATCTACTCTGATAGGAGGTAGTAGCACTCCGCTAATGATGTTTTACCCTGTTTAGTCAAAAGAGCACAAAGACAAAGGGGTACACGCACCGATGTGGTGGCGTGGATAGACAAAGGGGGGCAAAAGTAAAGTTGCACTGGTTTTAACGTTATTTTACTAATTTCGTGAAAATAACGTTAAAACGACGGACGGTTAATCATGCATCATGTGGTGGCGTGGATAGCCAAAAGACAAAGGGGTACACGCACCGATCGGGTTTGTCCCGATTGCTAAGTGTTCTGTGCCTTATGTCCAAGGCTTGATACCAAACCACATCGGGCTGGGGGTCTCACTGGAAGCAGCCTCTCTATTCTTAGGGGTAGAGCTAAGGCTGTCTACATCTTACCCTCCTCAGACCCTACCTTAGCTTTGCTATAGGTGGGATTAACTGAGTATGATGATGATGATGATGATGATGATGATGATGATGATGATGAGTCAAAAGAGCACAAAGGAGGCGACTTAATTTTTTTTTTTTAACGGCAAATTTTTATACCACCTTATTTCCACCTAATCTTGCATTTGCAAGGATTTGAACCCACAACCTTACATTTGTAAGGGGGATGCCATACCACTAGATCAAGAGGTATCGGTAGACGACTTAATTATTTATTGGTAACATATTTAGCCCATCGACTCTAATAAAAAAAAAATCAACTAACTTCTTTCGTTTCTCATTTTAACTTTACTAACATACATGTTAATTTTTTTTTTCTACAGTTTGCCTCTAACTTTTGTAATGTAATTTTTAAACCGGCTTTCACACGTACGCAAGATTAGCCAATAACACATTGCCATGTGGCGGCTTTTTTTGTCTTTTAGCTTACATTTTTGTTTACACCCAACTTTTATAAATTTCTTATGTAGCCTCAAAGCTTCAATACAATTACTTTTTTTTTTTCCGTTATTTGACTATTACACCACATACAAGTTACACGTACAGTATTGATACCGTCCTAACACGTAAGGTAAAATACAAAAGTTATCATGCAACATTCAAACTTCAAGAAATTTAATTTTTTCCCTTCTTTGACAGCTACACTACATGTCAGTATTGTCCAGATACCATTACATTACAATGTGTGAGGTAAAATAACGAAGTTATCATACAACCCCTAAACTTCAATAAAGTTATTTTTTCTCTACTTTGACAACTAAACTGCGTGCTAGTACTATATTGACGACACGCATGGTAAAATACTAGTTTTCTTTAGAAGGTGAAAATAATAAAAAGTTGATTTAACTTTCAAAAATAATATTGTTAGAGTACTCACATCTCATCCATCAAATGTATGTAAGTGTGTCCACCAAATTATATGGGGTGAGTGTAAGTGATTGTGAGTGGAGGAGAGAAAATTTTTGAAGGAAGCACTGTTCCACCCTAAATATGTAAAGCTACTGTTCACCCTTATATATATTTTAATATTTTTGTAAGTAGTTGTAAGTGAGGGGAGAGAAAATGTAATGATAAAAGTATGAAAAAGTATTATTATTTTAATTAGGAGAAAGAAGATTTAGGAGTGAAGTGGTGATTTTTAATGTGATTTGGTGGAGGGGATGTGAATGCTCTTAGATACGTATTTGTTAAGTATTAAAATATTTATGTTTTTGTTTCCATTACTTATGACTAATATACCATTTTATAGTTTGTTAGTAAAAGTGACAAGATGTGGCTGCCAGTTTCATTAGTTCCACATAGGTCTTCATATTTTGTTGTTTCATAATATCCTGAAAATATGGGGTAAACTTGTAAAAGTCATGCCTATCCACACTTGCTAAGGCAACCAACACCTTCCTCCAGATAATCTTGTCTGCTAATCCAAAATTCAGGTGCATCCTGCAACCAACAATTCAACAAAATTATTTGGCATTTCAGTAATTAATAAACAGATTTCTGAAAATATTCATGATTTACTGAAAATGTTCATTTGCAAATAAGTTGTAAAAGCAAACAAACAATGATTTGTCTGCATGTTGCAAGTATTTTTCCATTTACTGAAAATATTTAATCTACTACTACATGTCAGGGATATGAGCAATGGGTCAAAATTAACTCTGGCCAAACATATATCTTTTTGGTAGGGGTCAGGTTGGCTTGAAACACATTGTCCATAAAAGTTATTTATTTTTATTGTACACAGTCGGTGTGTCAAATATGATACCAACACACTTTTTGGTAATTAAGAATAATTACCAAAGAAGAAATAGTTACTGGCCCAAATTACCTGATCCGCATAACCTTTCATGGTAATTAAGTATAGTTTTCACACATTTCAAAATTAACTTTAGTGTTTGAAAATCAGAAATATCATAATTGGCAGTCCCTGGAAACAGGTTAATATAATACCTATTATTATCCTTTACAGGTCTTAACAGATTAATATATGTTTTAGTTCCTAAGAGATCCACTTTCCTTATGACCAAACAATGAAAAATGGCGATCAATAAATAAGTAATTTCGAAAGTAGCTTAGATTTTAAAGCGCGCCACTAGCCAAACTAAATAGAGGGTTTAAAAAACAGTTTTGACAGGAACATAGGTTGGTTTTTAATATGAAAATAGATTCCTACAAAGTGAGTTCCCTGATCAAGGACCTGACCCGCGAGAACTTTGGACCCGAACCTTTTTAAAATATATGTGTCGGTTTCCGGTTCTAGATTTATATAAATTATCGGTTCCGGGGTCAGGCAAGTTAGGTAATAGGTTTGGCCTCGCCATTTTGTAATATGGATTGAAATGGGTCAATTCACGTTGGGTAGGATGGAAACACATTTTTATTTCTCTAACTTTTAGTTAATAGTTAAAGTTTGGGTTATTATCAACGAAATAATAATCTAAATCTTTGAATTAAAAGATATAGGAGGTTTTGTGCATTAAAATAGACTTTGGGTGACTTTCAACTTGTTTAACCCTTTCTGTTTGTTTGTAATATAAGAGAGGTACCTTCATGATTCCTGCAAGTACTGCACCCCCAAGATACACCATATGCTTCCTTCGTGGAGGATCTTCAATGCGCAACCGCAATTTCTAGATTGCAAATAAACAGAAAAATAAATGAGCATAAACTTGAATCTGACCAAAGAATGAATGAAAATGCAGGTGTTATAACACTTATCGACTGCCAGATAGCATTAATGTAAGAAATTATGAAAATAGAAGACAATGGCATACATCATGTGCCCAGCCATAGAAAGGTTTGATAGACACATATCTGGTAGTATGCTATAATGCTAACAGTAAACGTTTTAGAGCTCGTTCTGATTCATATCTTTTATTTAATTTTTATAGTTACGTCTGTGATATTCAACTAGCTAAACTAATTTTGAACCTTTCATCTACTTTAGTATTGCTTCATTGGGTCTCCACAGCGATGATGAGGCCGCAATTTGTCCTCGTAAATGTTTGCTTGAGTTTTAGGGTTTGATCACTCATGAGAAAACAGAATTTTCAGGATAGAGAATGAATGCCTAATGGGAGTCAAAAAAGATAGGAAGAAAAAACAGGGGGTCAAAATTTAAAAGAAAAGTATAATAATCGAGAGAATATTATTTATAAATATGCACTTGCGTTTTCTACAACCAAGAAAAATATTAGCTGCAAAGTATTCACATATTCTCTCCAACATCTCATGCACACACCATGAGCCTGAAAGATCTACTTTTGTACCTTTAGTATAGAATTTTCCTTGTAGCCTATATATAGCGATTAAGATGAAACAGGTAACACACACACACACACATATTGTACATTTGTATGTGCTAATGATCAATTTACTTCAAAAATTACCTTCAGTCCAACTTTGTTTCCCTTCAAAACAACATCAAGATAACGATCCAAGATTTCTTTCTCTAGCCTGTTTAAAAAGTACAACTCCGATAAGGCCTTGAATGAATTTAAAAAACTAATAATGAACACTAAACAGCATGTAAAGGATACAGTTATGGTATATGATAGGACGCACTCGGTCCAATACTATGTTGGTTTCACTAAAGAAAATGAACAGATGACACGTACCACACCCCCCAAGAATGTAACTTAATGTTATTGAATGGGACATTGGTAATAAATGAAACAGGGGCGGCACTTTAGCTTTGATGCAGCAAAAAGGGTCTTAAGAGTGTTGAAAATATCCCGACTTTAAATAAATATTGGTCAAAATAATAATGGACAGCTAAAAGCACATAAAGGAAGAAATTATCTAAAGTGAACAGACAATGAAGCAATACCGACTAGGTAATCCTGGGTACATTGTGCTCCCTCCACTCAGAACAATATGCTGGTAGAGCTGCAATAACATAAAGATAATAGCAGTCAAAAAAACGAGAAATAGTCTTTCACAAATGATACTTTTTTTTTGCAACATGAAATTGACATGGCAAGCATAAGCTTAAAGATGGTTGCACCAACAATATCAGATTGCTACATATGGTAGGTTAGTGATATACAGATCAATATCAGATTTTTTGGTGTGTCGGTTCTTGTGGCTGGAAACAAAAAGAGAAACTGGAATTCAAAAAGGGCATGTTTGCTATCAACGCAGCACCCTCCCAAAAAATAATAAAAAAATAAAAAAATTGGCAGAACCAAGATTTTGAACTATGGGATTAAGTTTAAATCATGGGTAATGAGTTCTTCTGTTTCTTTCCTCATATTTTGTGTACTAGTGCAATAAGCAAATTAAGACTTACAAAGTTAAACTATGTCACAAACTTCTATAGAATAATCATAGTTGAATTGAATATGCTTTAAACATGTTACCATCATACGGTTGTCTATATCCATTTCCTGGATACAGTTGAATACCATGTCAGCAATTCCATCTCCTTCAACATCTATGAGTTCCTGAAAGAAAAAACAAGTTCAACTATTGGTGGTGGTATAAGTATTAGATGATATAATGACAAAAACGTTACTTAAGATACATATTTTATTATGTAAAAAATAGCAGAAGGCAGAAAAACAATTCTTCAAACCATCTTAATATTCAAAGATTCGTCTTACAAAGCTACAAACATTGATGTAAGAGAGCACATACATGCGTAAGTGAATTTATATTTTATTAACATTACTTAAGATATATATTTTATTATGTAACAAATAGCAGAAGGCAGAAAAACAATTCTTCAAACCATCTTAATATTCAAAGATTCGTCTTACAAAGGTACAAGCATTGCTTGTAAGTGAGCACATACATGCGTAAGTGAATTTATCCAGTATACAAAGAGAAAAATAATGAAAAGATATGATACTGATCCAGAAATAAAAGTAAAAAAATATCAACAGTTCAACACTCACCGGTGTAAAAAGAGCTTCTGGGGCCTGAAACCGTTCAGTACCAACTTTGATAACCCTTCCATCTGGCAGCTGATGCATTTTAGAATTATCAATAAACGTGTGTACTAAGTTGATATATGCCAACCTTGCATCAAAGAAAATTAAAGGAAAGGATGTAACAAGAGAACTTTCCATATGTCTTTAGTTAGTTTTCAGGAAATCAATATGGGTATGGGATTAGTACTTTAGTTATAGGGTGGAATGGGATTTGGTATGAGATTTCAGCATAGTTGTTTGGTTTCATCATTCGTTTAGACAAATTTACTCCATCAGTCAAGTAATTTAAGAACTTCTTTTCTTCTTCTTTTTTTTCCGCATTACCTCTAACAAAATAATAGAAACAAAAATCCAAATACCAATAAAAAAACATACATAAATACATGGAATGAATGATAAAGCCCAACAAGGGGAGTCGGTTTAGAAAGCCATTATCTCATGGGTTTTTTTTATAAAACTTTAAAAGTTTAAAACCCATCTCCTTAATACCAACAGCAACTGTCACTTTCATTCCATTCCCCCATACCCAGATCTATAAACCAAACACATCCCATGATCAAACACTTGTTTATAATTTAACCATCAAAACTTTGCATATTTCAAATTACCAATAGCCCTACATCCTACAATACAAACACGCACAAATTAGAGATAACTTACAGTATAATTCTTAACAAGAATGGTGGTCTCAAGTCCTAATTGATATTCCCTTTTGTAATCATAACTGAAAACAACAGAGAATAAAAAAAGTTTCACATTGGAAGTTCATAATAATAGTCATAAAACATGGGAAGTCATGTATGTAGTATGTACCTAATGTAGCAGAGCTTTTCTTTGATATCTCTTACAGTCTCAAAATCAGCATTCTTATTCATTGCATAACTTCATATATAATAAGTCAATTACCAAATATCATTACATGTAAAAGAACAATAATATCATGAATACAACACTTTCTGAAAAGGCATAGAAAATCACCCTCTCCTAAGTAGTAAATCAACAAGATATGATGTTATGTGGCGTCCAGCAACATTCATTCTCTTTGTAAGATGAGGAAATGAGTAGCCATCTACAACAGGAACCTAAAAAAACACTTTTAGTAGTAAAAGATATCCACATGGTAGTGGCTTTATAATATTTGTAATTCGGTAATTGAATTCAGTAAAAAAAATAGATGCGAAGATCTTGATGTACATAAAACACAAAATTAAAGCATGTTAAAAATTTCAATTGAAAATTTTTAATTCATGACTAAAGATGTCAAACAGCATAAGTTGCTTCATTAGGTATGTAGTATGATGATATTAATGTTTTATAGAGCAAAAAAATGCCTTTCCTATCTCCTAAATGGATTATGCAACTGCTTTCCCAAAAAAAAAAAGGAGATTTGCAATTGTGCTTGGTTTCTGGCTTTCTATAGTAAGATTTCCGCGTAACATAGAATATGTCGAGATCTTGTTATATTGGAAACACTATGTAATAACTGAGTATTGCAATACTTACCACATGACTTACACCATCACCGATGTCAATGACTAATCCAGTAAGTAAACCTGTTTTGCCATCATATTAATATTAGGTGAACAGAATATAGTGAAGTCTCAAATTCTTCAATTTGTTTCAAATGGAATCAGATATAAGCATTGGAAATAATGGTTACTTGAAATATGAGTCTCAATGAATATAACAAGGCACAGATTCACCAACTGTATATTAAACCTTTACCCTATAAGCACCTTGAGCATACAATGTTAAAACAGCTTGTATCTGGATGAAGACACCAGCAAAGTTGTACTTCTCGAACATAGTCTCAACCTAAAATCAAGATTAATTCTAAATTAAGTTTATTGACAAACAATACAATTCTTTGAAAACCGTAAATTAAAAGCCATTTATAGGATTATATTGTTTGTACAAACCATCTTTTCCCTGTTTCTTGAAGGATTAAGAGGCGGATCTGTAAGCAAAATGTTGCATTCTGATGGATCCACCTGCCAAAATAATCTATGAATAACATTCTCGCAACATCAAGTTCACCAACACACATCACAAGGCAGCAGGTACTCACCTTGAGTTCATTATAGAAGGCATGATCCCAAACATGACCCATATCATTCCATTTTTGCACAATGCCATTGTTGACAGGATAAGATACATCTAGTTGATGCCTCAAGTTCAAACAGGATTCACCAACAACAATATCCTGTATGAACCACAAACAAAAGAAACATTTCCATAATTAGAAATCAATTGAAATGCTACACACTATAAAGGCCCAGGCGATTAAAATAAAAACACCAAAACACGATGCTGAACGAACTCAACCTATTTATACAACCAAACATTTATGCCCCTGGCCCAAAACTCAAAAAAATATAACTGCATATATAAAAACTTCTTAAATGAACCCAAGTACAAAGACACTTATACCCCTGACCCATTCGGATATTCGATTATGGGAACAAAGCCGATTAAGTCCAACACACTACACAGTCATGGCAGTGAAACAAGGCACTACAATTGACCTAATCAATCAAAGCACTTATATAGTTACATACTCATCAGATAATTTGAAAGTATAATAAGCGACGAGGATCCAAAGACGAACGGCTGTACATGTATCATATTGTAAGAAAATTTTAAAGTTGGCTCAGTCATTGGATCACTGGTTTGAGGCTGCTAAACCAACTGGGGAAAATAATGTGTTTGGCAAAGGGGAATTAACATCCTTGTTAATTGTTATTATGTGTTTTTATGTATGAATTATTGGGTTGAGTCTTGGTACATTTGTAGCTTCGGCTTCCGTTCGTGCAGGGTTCTTTTCGTTGCAAAATGCTTCAGTGTTTTACCATTCTATTGATATCTGAAAGGCAGCTTATCATGTCTTTCTTTGTTTATAGCTTCAAACAAATGCATTAAGCTTGGTCATGAGCAATTGAGCATTAAGTATGGCCCTTGACCATTGTGAATTTACTTGTGAAAACAGATGGTTGATCCAACTAATATCTTTTGGTTTCTTTTTCTATGGCACTTTTTTATAAATAATTAATGTAGTAAATGTGATTATAAAAGTTATATATTTAAAATCATCTATTAAATCTTAGAATAAAAGGATTTAGGAAGTAGTAGCACTCTGCTGATGATGTTTTACCCTCTTTAGTCAAAGAGCACAAAGCGAGGCGTGCCCTTTGGGCTTTGGCCAGGCACATGTCCAGATGTCCTGAGTTTCAAAAGATATTTTTTTAATTATTTGGAAAAAAGTAAAGCTGCACTAATTTTAATTTTAATGTTATTTTACTAATTTCATGAAAATAACGTTGTTAGCCAACAGACAAGGGGATACATGCACAAATCGGGTTTGTCCCAATAGCTAAGTGTTATGTGTCTTATTGTCTAAGACTTGATACAAAATGACTATTGAGCCAGGGGTCTCACTGGAAGCCGTCTCTCTATTCTCACAAGGTAGAGGTAAGATTGTCTACATTTTTACCCTTCTCAGGCCCTACTTTAACTTTTGCTATTTGTGAGATTAACTGATTATAATGATGATATTTAGCCCATCTACTCTAATAAAAAAAAATTCAAATATCTTCCTTCGTTTCTCTTTTTAACTTCACTAACATACACGTTAATTCTTTTTTATTCTGCAGTTTGCCTCTTTTGTAACATAATTTTTAAACTGGATTTCACACGTACGTAAGACCATCCGTTGTGGGACGTGAGCGAGCAAACGCGAGCCACCGACTCCACTCTCAAGTAACCCTATCGACTGTGCTCACTTGACCCCATTGTGGCTACGGGTGAGCACCGGCGTGACCTGTGCTCACTTTCTCCCGTTAACGTACGCGAGCACCATCGCGTGTGCTCGCGCCAGGGCTCTTTGCGTGTGCTTGCGTCAGGGTTGTGGTTGGAGGTGAGCACCGGACTGAGACCTTGCTTGCTCCGAGACTCGCTCGCGGCTCACAACGGACTGTCTAAGGTTAGCCAATAACACATTGCCATGTGATGGCCTTTTTTTGTTCTTTTTGCTTACATTTTTGTTTACACTCTTGAACTTTAACAAATTTCTTATGTAGCCTCTAAACTTCACTAAAATTACTTTTTTCCCTTCTTTTCTTTGACAATTACACCACATACAAGTAGAGTATTGATACCGTGGTAACACGTGAGGCAAAAATACAAAAGTTATCATGCAGCACTTAAGCTTCAAAAAAATTATTTTTTTCCCTTCTTTGACAACTACACTACATGTCAGTATTGTCCGGATACCGTTACATTACGATGTGTGAGGTAAAATAACAAAGTTATTGTATAGCTCCTAAACTTCAATAAAGTTATTTTTTCCCTACTT
The DNA here is from genome assembly GCA_028751855.1 of Ambrosia trifida. NCBI lineage: Eukaryota > Viridiplantae > Streptophyta > Magnoliopsida > Asterales > Asteraceae > Ambrosia > Ambrosia trifida. The sequence goes on from CM054132.1 coordinate 78,693,748, forward strand.
TGACAACTACATTGCGTGCTAGTACCGTATTGACGATGCGCATGGTAAAATACTATTTTTATTTAAAAGGTGAAAATAATAAAAAGTTGATTTAACTTTTAAAATTAATATTGTTAGATACGTATTTGTTAAGTATTAAAATAATTATGTTTTTGTTTCCATTACTTATGACTAATATACTTTTTTATAGTTTATTAGTAAAAGTGACAAGATGTGGCTGCCAGTTTCTTTAGTTCCACGTAGCTCTACATATTTTGTTGTTTCATAATATCCTGAAAATATGGGGTAAACTTGTAAAAATCATGCCTATCCACACTTGCTAAGGCAACCAACACCTTCCTCCAGATAATCTTGTCTGCTAATCCAAAATTCAGGTGCATCCTGCAACCAACAATTCAACAAAATAATTTGGTAATTAAGAATAATTACCAAAGAAGAAATAGTTACTGGCCTAAATTACTTGATCCGCTAACCTTTCATGGTAATTAAGAATAGTTTTCACACATTTCAAATTAACTTTAGTGTTTGAAAATCAGAAATATCATAATTGGCAGTCCCTGGAAACAGGTTAATATAATACCTATTATTATCCTTTACAGGTCTTAACAGATTAATATTTGTTTTAGTTCCTAAGAGATCCACTTTCCTTATGACCAAACAATGAAAAATGGCGATCAATAAATAAGTAATTTCGAAAGTAGCTTAGATTTTAAAGCGCGCCAATAGCCAAACTAAATAGAGGGTTTAAAAAACAGTTTTGACAGGAACATAGGTTGGTTTTTAATATGAAAATAGATTACTACAAAGCGAGTTCCCTGATCAAGTTCTTGCCTACATAAACTAGAGGTGGCCAGGGGTAGGGGTGAGCATTTCGTGGTTCGGACCCACAGGAACCTTGGACCTGACCCGCGAGAACTTTGGACCCGAACCTTTTTAAAATATATGGGTCGGTTTCCGGTTCTAGATTTATATAAATTATCGGTTCCGGGGTCAGGCAAGTTAGGTAACAGGTTTGGCCTCGCCATTTTGTAATATGGATTGAAATGGGTCAATTCACGTTGGATAGGATGGAAACAAATTTTTATTTCTCTAACCTTTTGTTAATAGTTAAAGTTTGGGTTATTATCAACGAAATAATAATCTAAATCTTTGAATTAAACGATATAGGAGGTTTTGTGCATTAAAATAGACATTGGGTGACTTTCGACTTGTTTAACCCTTTCTGTTTTTGTAATATAAGAGAGGTACCTTCATGATTCCTGCAAGTACTGCACCCCCAAGATACACCATATGCTTCCTTCGTGGAGGATCTTCAATGCGCAACCGCAATTTCTAGATTGCAAATAAACAGAAAAATAAATGAGCATAAACTTGAATCTGACCAAAGAATGAATGAAAATGCAGGTGTTATAACACTTATTGACTGCCAGATGGCATTAATGTAAGAAATTATGAAAATAGAATACAATGGCATACACCATGTGCCCAGCCGTAGAAAGGTTTGATAGACACATATAGGGTAGTAAGCTATAATGCCAACAGTAAACGTTTTAGAGCTTGTTCTGATCCATATCTTTTATTTAGTTTTTATAGTTACGTCTGTGATATTCAACTAGCTAAACTAATTTTGAACCTTTCATCTACTTTAGTATTTTGCTTCATTGGGTCTCCACAGCGATGATGAGGTTGCAATCTGTCCTCGTAAATGTTTGCTTGAGTTTTAGGGTTTGATCACTCATGAGAAAACAGAATTTACAGGATAGAGTATGAATGCCTAATGGGAGCCAAAAAGGATATGAAGAAAAAACAGGGGGTCAAAATTTAAAAAAAAGTATAATAATCGAGAGAGTATTATTTATAAATGTGCTCTTGCGTTTCTACAACCAAGAAATATATTAGCTGCAAAGTATTCACATATTCTCTCCAACATCTCATGCACACACCATGAGCCTGAAAGATCTACTTTTGTACTTTTAGTATACAATTTTCGTTGTAGCCTATATATAGTGATTAAGATGAAACAGGAACACACACACATATTGTACATTTGTATGTGCGTATGATCAAATATACTTCAAAAATTACCTTCAGTCCAACTTTGTTTCCCTTCAAAACAACATCAAGATAACGATCCAAGATTTCTTTCTCTAGCCTGTTTAAAAAGTACAACTCCAATAAGGCCTTGAATGAATTTAAAAAACTAATAATGAACACTAAACAGCATGTAAATGATACAGTTATAGTAAATGATAGGATGCACTCGGTCCAATACTATGTTGGTTTCACTAAAAGAAAATGAACAGATGACACGTACCACATCCCCCAAGAATGTAACTTAATGTTATTGAATGGGAAATTGGTAATAAATGAAACAGGGGCGACACTTTAGCTTTGATGCAGCCAAAGGGGTCTTAAGTGTGATGAAAATATCCTGACTTTAAATAAATATTGGTCAAAATAATGGACTGCTAAAAGCACATAAAGGAAGAAATTATCTAAAGTGAACAGACACTGATGCAATACCGACTAGGTAATCCTGGGTACATTGTGCTCCCTCCACTCAGAACAATATGCTGGTAGAGCTGCAATAACATAAAGATAATAGCAATAAAAAAACAAGAAATTGTCTTTCAAAAATGATACTTTATTTTTTTGTAACATGAAATTGACATGGCAAGCATAAGCTTAAAGATGGTTGCACCAACAATATCAGATTGCTACATACGGTAGGTTAGTGATATATGGATCAATATCAGATTTTTTGATGCGTCGGTTCTTGTGTCTGGAAACAAAAAGAGAAACTGGAATTGGAAAAGGGCATGCTTGCTATCAGCGCAGCCCCCACCCAAAAAATAATAAAAAAAAAAAAAAAAAAAAAATTGGCAGAACCAAGACTTTGAACTATGGGATTAAAGTTTAAATCCTGGGTAATGAGTTCTTCTGTTTCTTTCCTCATATTTTGTGTGTACTAGTGTTATAGGAAAATTAAGACTTACAAAGTTGAACTATGTCACAAACTTATAGTGAATAATTATAGTTTAATTGAGTATGCTTTAAACATGTTACCATCATACGGTTGTCTATATCCATTTCCTGGATACAGTTGAATACCATGTCAGCAATTCCATCCCCTTCAACATCTATGAGTTCCTGAAAGAAAAAACAAGTTCAACTATTGGTGGTGGTAGAAGTATTAAATGATATAATGACAATAACATCTGCATTGCGCTCGAACAGTTCAGGATATATATTTTATTATGTAAAAAAATAGCAGAAGGCAGAAAAACAATTCTTCAAACCATCTTAATATTCAAAGATTCATCTTACAAAGCTACAAGCATTGCATGTAAGAGAGCACATACATGCGTAAGTGAATTTATCCAGTATACAAAGAGAAAAATAATGAAAAGCTATGATATTGGTCTAGAAACAAAAGTAAAAAAATATCAACACTCACTGGTGTAAAAAGAGCTTCTGGGGCCTGAAACCGTTCAGTACCAACTTTGATAACCCTTCCATCTGGCAGCTGATGCATTAGAATTATCAATAAACGTGTGTACTAACTTGATATATGCCAACCTTCCATCAAAGAAAATTAAAGAAAAGGACTAACAAGAGAACTTTCCATATGTCTTTAGTTAGTTTTCAGGAAATCAATATGGGAAAGGGTTTAGTACTTTAGTTATGGGGTGGAATGGGATTTGGTATGAGATTTCAGCATAGTTGTTTGGTTTCATCATTCGTTTATACAAATTTACTCCATCAGTCGAGTAATTTAAGAACTTCTTTTCTTCTTTTTTTCCGCATTACCTCTAACAAAATAATAGAAACAAAAATCCAAATACCAAGCAAAAAAATAATACATAAATACATGGAATGAATGATAAAGCCCATCAAAGGGAGTCGGTTTAGAAAGCCATTATCTCATGGGTTTTTTTATAAAACATTAAAAGTTTAAAACCCATCTTCTTAATATCAACAGCAACTGTCACTTTCATTCCATTCCCCCATACCCAGATCTTTAAACCAAACACATCCCATGATCAAACACTTGTTTATAATTGTTACCATCAAAACTTGCATATTTCAAATTACCAATAGCCCTACATCCTACAATACAAACATGCACAAATTAGAGATAACTTACAGTATAATTCTTAACAAGAATGGTGGTCTCAAGCCCTAATTGATATTCCCTTTTGTAGTCATAACTGAATACAACAGAGAATAAAAAAAGTTTCACACTGGAAGTTCATAATAATAGTCATAAAACATGGGAAGTCATGTATGTAGTATGTACCTAATGTAGCAGAGCTTTTCTTTGATATCTCTTACAGTCTCAAAATCAGCATTCTTATTCATTGCATAACTTCATATGTAATAAGTCAATTACCAAATATCAGTACATGTAAAAGCACATAATATCATGAATACAACACTTTCTGAGAAGGCATAGAAAATCACCCTCTCCTAAGTAGTAAATCAACAAGATATGATGTTATGTGGCGTCCAGCAACATTCATTCTCTTTGTAAGATGAGGAAATGAGTAGCCATCTACAACGGGAACCTAAAAAACACTTTTAGTAGTAAAAGATATCCACATGGTGGATTGGTGGTTGTTTTATAATATTTGTAATTCAGTTATTGAATTCAGTAAAAAAAAATTAGATGCGAAGATCTCAATGTACATAAAACACAAAATTAAAGCATGTTAAAAGTTCCAATTGAAAATTTTTAATTCATGACTAAAGATGTCAAACAGCATAAGTTGCTTCTTTAGGTATGTAGTATGATGATATTAATGTTTTATAGAGCAAAAAATGTCTTTCCTACCTCCTAAATGGATTACGCAATTGCTTTCCCGGAAAAAAAAAAAGGAGATTTGCAATTGTGCTTGGTTTCTGGCTTTCTATAGTAAGATTTCCGCGTAACATAGAATATGTCGAGATCTTGTTATATTGGAAACACTATGTAATAACTGAGTATTGCAATACTTACCACATGACTTACACCATCACCGATGTCAATGACTAATCCAGTAAGTAAACCTGTTTTGCCATCATATTAATATTAGGTGAACAGAATATAGTGAAGTCTCAAATTCTTCAATTTGTTCAAAAGGAATCAGATATAAGCATTAGAAATAATGGTTACTTGAAATATGAGTCTCAATGAATAACAAGGCACAGATTCACCAACTGTATATTAAACCTTTACCCTATAAGCACCTTGAGCATACAATGTTAAAACAGCTTGTATTTGGATGAAGACACCAGCAAAGTTGTACTTCTCGAACATAGTCTCGACCTAAAATCAAGATTAATTCTAAATTAAGTTTATTGACAAACAATACAATTATTTGAAAACCGTAAATTAAAAGCCATTTATAGGATTATATTGTTTGTACAAACCATCTTTTCCCTGTTTCTTGAAGGATTAAGAGGCGGATCTGTAAGCAAAATGTTGCATTCTGATGGATCCACCTGCCAAAATAATCTATGAATAACATTCTCGCAACATCAAGTTCACCAACACACATCACAAGGCAGCAGGTACTCACCTTGAGTTCATTATAGAAGGCATGATCCCAAACATGACCCATATCATTCCATTTTTGCACAATGCCATTGTTGACAGGATAAGATACATCTAGTTGATGCCTCAAGTTCAAACAGGATTCACCAACAACAATATCCTGTATGAACCACAAACAAAAGAAACATTTCCATAATTAGAAATCAATTGAAATGCTACACACTATAAAGGCCCAGGCGATTAAAATAAAAACACCAAAACACGATGCTGAACGAACTCAACCTATTTATACAACCAAACATTTATGCCCCTGGCCCAAAACTCAAAAAAATATAACTGCATATATAAAAACTTCTTAAATGAACCCAAGTACAAAGACACTTATACCCCTGACCCATTCGGATATTCGATTATGGGAACAAAGCCGATTAAGTCCAACACACTACACAGTCATGGCAGTGAAACAAGGCACTACAATTGACCTAATCAATCAAAGCACTTATATAGTTACATACTCATCAGATAATTTGAAAGTATAATAAGCGATTTACTACTCTGAATTGACCTGAAATTATTTAAAAAACATATGCATAATGCATTCACCTTGAGCTCTTGTTCCATGAGAGTCTCTTCGTATCTCAACATCGGCCTACCAACAACACAAGGAAATACCGACGTCGGAAAATTCTCTCCAGCAAAGCCACACTTGACATACTGCATTAAAATCCAGTAATTATAAAAACCACATAACCTAATAATATAATATGCATTAAAATCAGCAATGTACTTGTGATTCATGATTTCATGTCAACAATTGTCAATTGAATAATTAAAAATATGGAAATGTTTTAAGCGTGTGATCTGAATAAAAAGGTATCAAATATAACAAAACAGATCGATGAATCAGATTAGCAAAAACGGAGTTTATAGATAGTCAGTGGATCTGGATTAATTGATTGAGATCACTAAAGGCTAATTAATTAAGGAGAATATTAGGTTACCCCAGTGCCATTGTCGCAGACGATGACCTTCTTGCTGTCCATTTTATAGTGACTGAGATGAAACGACTGACGGAGATGGTGATTGATTCGTCTTCTTCAATGTGGATTACGAATTAAGATGAAAATATTGAAGATTAAACCATGATATGTGTTTGTTTTGTCGTATAAATTCAGCTGTCGAGGATGGTTTGATGTTAAACGGGTAGAATGAGAACCAGCCCAACACCCAACCGGGTCGGGTATATTTCATTTTTCAATAGATAACTTCTCGTGGATCGATAGTGATGACCTTCCGTTTAGGATGGCAAAAAAAAAACCCGAGCCCGACTGGTATATCCGAAACTCGAATCATTTGGGATGGATATACCCGATACCCGACGGGTATGAGACGAGTTTGGTATTGGAAAAAAAATATTTCGCGGGTATGGGACGGGTATGGTATTAGGTGATATCCGACCCAATTACCCGAAACTAAATACCCGTCTACCCGAAATATATACCCGAATCCCTTTAAGTTTTATATATATTTTTTCTTAACTATTTTTTAGTAATGTTTCATTCTAATATATTAATTATTTGAAGAATAAACCTTTCGTCTAAAATATATATTGTAATAACATTATTATTTATATTATATCCTATGAAATATATAAATAGTTTTCAAAATTCAAACTATAATATATATTTACATATTAAAAGTTTCAAATATTATTATGGTGATAATAATATATATGTCACTTATTATAATTTCATATACTCTAGATTTCTTTAAACATAAGACTATAAAAGAAAATAAAAAATATATATACATATATATATATACATGCAAATACGAACGGGTATGCTCTATACCCGACGAGTAATGGGACAGGTATGGTATGAGATTTTATAACTGGGTATGGTATTAGTCAAACCCGACCCATACTCGACCCATTGCCATCCCTACTTCCGTCCGATGTGAATGTCATAGGTTTGAGCTTTACGTGGAGCAAAATTCTTCTGCGTTGAGTTTATCCGGGTAATCAAGCTTTTATTGGTCGTTCGAAGAAAACAATTATCTAGTTACGTCATTTGAAGAATAAAAAGTAAATATTTATTACATATCAACATTTTTTTTTCTTTTATAGTGTTTTTTTAATTAAATGAAGTCTAAACAAACGTCATTATAAATGAAGATACCCCGGATTAACTGTTGTATTAAGTTTTACTGTAATAAATTTATTTGTGGAATAAGTTTTAAGAGTAAGCTATAATAGAGAAAGGATCGAGTTAAATGCTATAATGAATATGCACTATATAGCTAAGGTAAAATTTTTAACTTTGTTATCATCATAAGCGTTTTCTTAACTAGGTAATATTACCTCTAAGTCTTTACGTGATAAATAGATGGTCATAAATAACATATCATTATACTATATTAATAAAGCAAATGAATGAATAGTAACTTAAATGAATAGTAAAAATATTATTATTTTATTTAAAAACTTTATTATATTATATACTATTAATATATTATGTATTATTATTTTATTCAAAAACTTTATTATATTATATACTATTAATATAAATAACATAATTTTATGTAATTTCATTACAAATTTCATGTGTTACCTTCTGTGTAGATTTCTTTATTTTTTTTTAACGTTTACAACCAAAATGGAATCTCCATTGTATTATTCATTGATTGATCAACACCTCATCTAAATCTCGATTGTAAAACGCGCAACGCGCGTGATTTTATACAACTAGTTATATTAATAAAGCAAATGAATAAATAGTAAGTTAAATGAATAGTAAAAATATTATTATTTTATTTAAAAACTTTATATTATATACTATTAATATATTATATACTATTATTTTATTCAAAAACTTTATTATATTATATACTATTAATATAAATAACATAATCTTTTGTAATTTCGTTACAAATTTCATGTGTTACCTTATGTGTAGATTTCTTTATTTTTTTAACGTTTACAATCAAAATGGAATCTCGATTGTATTATTCATTGATTGATCAACACCTCATCTAAATCTCGATTGTAAAACGCGCAACGCGCGTGATTTTATACAACTAGTTACTAATAATATCTAAAAATAAGATATAGATAATGACCTAATGAGTGAAATATACAACTAGAATGAAACATCCAAATATAATAGAACTATGTGTTTAAAATCACTTCTACTTTAACGGATATATATACTTTGTTCTATAAATACATGTTGCACTATGATTACTTCGTGCATTACGCGTGTGGAAAACATATTTTATAGATACGGGTCTCGATCTGTCTAAACATATACCAAAGATAAGTTATGTGTAAACCATATGTAATCAAGCTAATTTGTGGTTGTAAAGAATGGTTTGTGTATCAAGGGCTTGTAGCCTAGTAGTGTCAAGATGTTGAAAAGATGCCCTTCCCCATGAGATTGAAGATCTTAAACTTATAGTGGACAAAGATGTGAAGATTTAGATGTACAATTAGTAAGTGTGTGTGAGTTAACCAGATAAGATTATGGTTTTATATGGCTAGGTGGGACATAATTAGGCGCCAACAATAGTCAAAGGAAGAAAATAATAATGCAACCATCATGACCAACATTCAACCGATTCATTAAATCCATTTTTTGGTAATATGAGCAATGACATCAATATACATAGATAATCATACGCATTTGAAAACATATCTAACACATTTAGGTGTTGTTTGTTTTTTGCTCAGAAGCACTTCTGGCTTCTTTTGTTTGCATTACACAGACGTGTGCAGACGTTTGGGGTCTGCAGATTATTTGTTTTTTGAAAGACATTTCACTCAAAAAGGTCTTCCTGACTTCTTCTTTGTGCAGACTTGTTCCAAAGTCTTCTAAGGTCTTCAAAGCTCTTCTCCACTTCTCTTCTCCTCACCCACCACCACCACCACCACACCACCACCCACCACCACCACCATCGTCCACCACCACCGTCCACCACCACCACAGTCCACCACCACCCACCACCACCTAAGGGTGAGCAATAAACGGTTCCGAACCGCGAAAACCGTGAAACCGACCCGGAACCGCTAGAACCGAACCGAATTAATGTTATAGGTTCCGGTTCCGGTTCTCATATTTTGGCATAAACGGTTCCCGGTTCGGTTCCGGTTAGAACCGGCGGGTCCAGTTAAGAACCGTTAGAACCGTTTTGAATTAAATTAAATATTTAAATATTCTATTATTAGTTTGAAATAGAATGTGTTGTTTCCTTCTTTATAGTTCTTAACACTTTTAAATTGTTTTACTTGGTAGGAATGTAGAGTATTGCCTTATGTGATGGTCAGCAGTCAGCACAGCTTGTTCTGACCCGTTTAATCTGTTTAAAAAGAATGATCTGATCCAAACAAAACATATTTTGATACGTAAACTGCTATACTTTTAGTAACCATGTTTAACACAAACTGTTGATAATTTTGTTTTAAGAAAAATCATTGTTTTTGTTTATTTTTTTATTTAATTATTAATGTTAATTTTAGGATTTTATTGACAACCGGTTCCGGTCTAGAACCGTTTCATGAGAACCGTTTCACCCAGTTCTGGAACCGAACCGTTTAGTAATTATCAGTTCCGGTTCCGGTTCTCATATTTTGGAATAAACGGTTCGCGGTTTGGTCCGGTTCGGTTCGGTTCTGAACCGTTGCACAGCCCTACCACCACCATCGTCCCCCACCACCATGGTCCACCACCTACCACCACCACCCACCACCACCATCGTCCCCCACCACCATGGTCCACCACCTACCACCACCACCCACCACCACGGTCCACCACCACCACCATGGTCCACAACCACCACCCACCACCACCGTCTACCACCACCACCGTCTACCACCACCACCAACCACGGTCCACCACTACCGTCCACCACCGTCCACCACCACCTACCACCGTCCACCACCACCGTCCACCACCATCCATCACCACCATGGTCCACCACCACCACCCACCATCACCACCGTCCACCACCACCACCCACCACCCACCACCACCACCACGGTCCACCACCTCCACCGTCTACCACCAGACTGCTGTAAAAAATCAGTTTATTTAAATTTCAGTTTATTTCAGCAGCCTGCAGACAATAACAAACAGTCTTTTTTTTGTAGACTGCAGATCTTTGGCCCACCTCTTCTGCTGCAAATGTCTGCAGATGTGGTCCACAGACTGCAAACCTTTTCCTGCAGAAAAAACAAACAGCACCTTAATGTACCCAATAGACTTATAGACATGATGGATGGTAAAGTGTATCTCATCTATTTAAGAAGTGGAGGGTTCAAAAAAAACACATATAATATTTTTTTTGAACGATGACTTTCTTAACTGTGTGGCAGATATCCTTATACCCGCCTCTTGGTAGGCACTAATCACCTACGTGTCCAGACTATGTTGTTTGAACCGGGTCCACGCTGGTACGGTGGTGACTACGGCGGTCGCCCGGAAACCGTACTGCCTCCACACGAGTTTCCTCGCTGGAGTAACAGCCGGATGAAAACGGATCAACTCAGATTCAAGCATGCGCAACTAATGGCTTGCATGTTTTCCTCTTCATTGCCTAATATCCCTCAAATATCGCCCGTAGGGATCAAACCTGGATCTCTCCATATGAGAGTCCAATCACCTACCAACTAAGCTTCAAGGGAAGGATACATAGAATAATCGTTTGCCTCCTATCCTATATTTATCCAAGAGGTGGATGCTTTACGGTTTTTTATTATTATTATTATTATTATTATTATTATTATTATTATTATTATTATTATTATTATTATTATTATTATTATTATTATTATCTAATTATTTATGTATAGATGAACGTTGGTGTATGACTAAAACGGCTATTAAACTTAGAGTCGTAGTCTATCATAAACCTACATTGAAATATAACCTACATTGAAATATTATAGTATTCCATAAACAAAAGTCTTAGTTGAATATGAATGACAATTCTATGTTGTTAATACTTATGTTGATATGTATTTGATTTATGAGCAAGGAATATATTCCTTCCTAACATATAAATATTTAAAAATAATTGTAATGTGAATTCTTCTTTAAAAGTTGCATAAGTTCAAACTCAAAGACTGATAAAAGCTTGTGTGAAGGCAGAATATAGATCGTTGAAAAAATGAGTAAATATTTGTTGAAGGTTACGTATGATGCTTCTATCTATAAATTCTACATATACCAATTATGAAAATGACGTATCCAACATGAAAAAGACTCCTAATGGCATGACTCATTGTTTCAATCCAAACCCATCTTTAATTAGGTATGAATTGTGTAATTGTTTGATTTGTGAACAAAACACTAAGGTGATATTTGGATTATAGTCAGGAAGGAATCACTAGCTATCTTTATTTTAAGATTTTAATGGTAGGTTAGAATGAGAATCAAACTCGTATACTCACCTATTTTGGTAGGTACTACGAAAGCCGAAGATTAATCTAAACACACCGTAAAGTGTAAGCGTAAATGTAAACTCAATACTGACTTAACTGTCAGCAGCATGGTGTCCCCTTCTACATGTTATTTCCAAGTTGCAGCTTATCTCTCGGCTCCAAAATGCTACACGGTCCAACCCAATAACAAACCCCAACCAGGGACGAAGGATAAGAAGGGCCAGGGGTGGCCCTGGCCCCCCTGTTTTCTGGTGCAGTGGTATAAATTTGCGATTTTCATAGGTAAATTGAGTCCGGGTTGAGTTCGGCCCCCACCGATTTGCCACTACCAATCGAAAAAAATTGAGTCCGGCCCCCACCGATTCCGAAACCAAGCTTCGCCACTGACCCCAACCCATTGTGTCGTCGTTGCAACATCTAACAAGTAATGAAGTAAATCAATAAAACATCATATGAAAAGAATGCCATTCTTGTGAAGCATAACATACATAGTGCAACTGTCATCATTTGCTCCTACCAAGATGCTTCCTTAAACACAAATATAATAAAGAGTTCTATACTAGCAGAATAAACACACATCTCTAATCCACTGACCCTGCAAAGTTAGACAAGCAAACTATATATGTTTTCAAGAAATATGTATATATATATACATGTATGTGACTATGTGAGTGATATATAATTATATATCACAGTGATAAACCAAAATCAAAGCTATATAATTTACACAAAGATAACAAAAGTGTTGTTAGAGATAGTTAAACCCCAAAAGCAAAAGCAAAACAAAAGCAACTGCAATATACAACTGTTTTGATACTGAAGTACTCTGAAACATCTTCCAACAACCCTGTTTTTTTGTTTCTGTTTTTACTTTTTACCCTCCTATCTTTTCAGGCAAATTGTACAGTACAACACAAAAACCCCTTAATCCCAAAAACCTAAAACAATAGGGTTTCAACTTTCAACCTTCAATCCCATCACAATTCACAATTTAATAAAATTACTCATCTAAAACTGCTACTGGCCTTCTGACCCATGAGAATCATCATCATTTGAACCCTGTTGTTGTTGTTGCTGCATTCTAGCTTGACCCATATGATAAATCTGGTTCAATGCTTGTTGATTCAAAACCCCCATATTACCATCTTGTGAAAGCCCTAATTCTAAACCCGGAAGCTGCTGCTGTTGTTGCTGCTGATGATTATTATTATTATGACCATGATTCTGATTACCCAAAATTGATGAAAAACTCATGGGTACTAAATTTGACCCGGGTAAATCATACCCGGAAAACGCAACCTTTTGCAAATAGTTTGAGCTTTCACTGCCCAAACTAGATGGGCCAGAAGAATATCCTGTTGCGGGTATGGCGGGCCATAGACTCGCCATACCCGCAACAGGAGTGGCCATATGGTTGGTGGGTGAGGGTCTACCTACCCCGATATTCCCACCAACCAGTGGCCAGTTGGTCCTACTATTTTCATCATATTTGTTTTGTAATCCGGCTGAAATTGAACCCACATGTGAAGCGGCTGCACCTGCGGCCACCATCGCTGACGCGGGGACCGTACCGGTCCCCGTGGCAGCGATGATTGAGGGTTCGGCCTGCTGTAACAGCCACTGGATGGTTTCGCCGTCAGATTTGTGACCTAATTCTCTAGTGAGTTGGAAAATTCTGGCGGCGCAAAGTGCGGGCATCCTTATTCTTCTGCCTCGGCCTTCAACTTTGGTGTGGCGGTCTTTGTTTGAGCTTCGTTTGACTGATAATTGTTGTTTTTTGTTTCCGGTTTCTTGCTTTTCAACGGCTACTATTTGTAAATCTGTGGTGTCTGGAGACTTGTTGTTGGTATCGGCCATGGTTGACTGGTGGTGGTGGAAAGGTTGGTGTGGTGGTAGAGGATGATGTTGCTCTAGCTCTTGGGATCATCAAATAGACAAACACTATGTTGTGTGGTTTTTATAGTTATTTATTTTTAACTAGCTGATTACCCTGAGAGTGTCCTATGTTAAAAAAATCTAATATTACTTAATAAAAAAGGATAAAATAAGCAAACAGTCTCGACCTCTTTTAGTGTTAAAGAAAGTTGTTCTAATGTTTATACTAACAAAAGGGGTTCTCATGCTGCGTTTCCAGCAGATTAAAAAATCTCAACCTCTTTTAATGCTAAGCATATCGTTATAGCATATGAACATGGACAATTCATATATGTAATAGTAAGTTTGAAAACATATATACTATCATAACATGATTAGTGACTTGCGTATATATGATTAAGAAATTACCTAAATACATTGTGTTTTTTTCTGCATTAACAAAAACTCACTAAAAACTTTTTTTTTTCGTTTTTGTATAGCACTATATATGATGCTCGTTGGAAAGATAATAAAGCGATCGTTAATTTGGTGTAATTTTTATTTTTTTCAAAAAAATGTCATACATAAAAGTTACTAACGTTTAAAAATTATGAGCGAAAAATAAGAAAAAAATAAAGATAAAAATATTAATTAACATATTTGAAATTTTAAAATAATTAATAGTTCACTAACATTTAAAAAATATGAGAGGAAAATAAGGAAAAATAAGGAAAAAATATTAATTAACATATTTGAAATTTTAAGATAATATAGATATATATTTTATTTAAAATACAAAATAAATAAATTTAAAAGAAAGCTTCACGTGATGCCACATGACACATTCCATTGAATGTCACCTCATACAAACTCAATTCTTTTATTATAAGTTATAGATTATTAAATGATCGCAAAATTTTAACAATGGGTTATTTCTTTCATTTTGGGTCTTAGACTATATGTTGAGGCCCGCGATCAGCCTGCTGCGAGCCACAATGTTATCCACGTAGATTGCTTGGCCCATAACAATCTTAAGTGACCGTTGCGGCGAGCGAGCTCAAGCGATCTAGCTCACGTGAGCTAGCGAGTCAAATTTACAAAGTCTAGCCGTTGGCAGCTAGCTAACGGTCAAAAGTAAATTTAATATATATATATATATATATATATATATATATATATATATATATAGTGCTAGTTGATCAAAAAAAATAACACCTATCAATTTTTTATCTTCCACTTGATCAAAAATAGCAAACCAAAACCCAAATCCAAATCCAATCCCGGCCCCACTAAATCGTGTGCGACCACCAATGTGGACTGTAGAGGAAGAACTCGCCTTGGTGAATTGTTATATTCACCAATAAGAGCAAGGAGATCTCGTGCGAAGCCAAACTTTTTGGCGAGCGGTTGTCACCCAATTCAACAAACAAATGGGTGAAAACCATCGTCCAATTGACGCGATATACGGAAAATATTGTTCTTTGAAGGCGAAGTGCACCATATTTGAGCATTTCTACATAAATGCGATGAACGAGAACCCGGGTTTAAACGATGATGAGTTGATTGAAGTGGCTCGTAATGAATACCGAGCCATACACAATGATAACTACTCAAGGGTTGAGATTTGGAGACTTATGAGAGGACGATTTATAATATAGTAGTCTTTCTACTATTTACTTTATGTTTTTAAATAATTGTTTGATGTTTATGGAACGCGATGTTATTTTATGTTTTTTAAAATAATTGTTTGATGTTTTTATGGAACGTGATGTTATTTTATGATTTTTAATGTTTATTTTAATATTGATGCAATAGAATGTTTTATACAAAAAAATTGCAAAAAAAAATATATGATAAAGTGATCGCTCACCTTGAGCCATAACAGGGTCAAGTGAGCAGGATTCACACTTTAGCTAGTGCCATGTCAGCGCACAGTTGTCCTATTTTAATAGGATAAAGCTTCCGCCCACCTTAAGCGACAACGGATAGTCTTAGGCTAAGCTGTTCGGCTAAGACGCTCACCTTAAGCCCAAATATTATCATCTCGGATAAAGCTTATGTTTCACTCACTTGTCTTTGTTGTTGCCCATCTTAAGTGAGGCTTTTTCCAGTTTTTTGTTTTTTTTTTATGTTTTTTTATAAGACTAAATTAAAATAACATCGCATAAATATTAAAATAACATCACATAAATATTAAAAACCATAAATAAATTGAAAGCGTGGTCTCATAGTTCTCCAAACCTCAACGCTCGGGTAGTTATCATTGTGCATGGCACGGTACTCGTTACGGGCCTCCTTAATCGCCTCGTCTTCGTTTAAACCCACATTGTTGTTCAAGGCACTTACGAATAACCCCTCAAATATTGTGCACTTTGACCGTAAAGCCATAATTTTTCAGTTATCGCGTCCCTTGAACGAATGTTGTTACCCATTTGTTGATGAAATCTAGTCACAACCGTGTTCCAAAAAGTTATCGCGCGCTCATGTCCTCCTTCTTGAAATGTGGTAATATAACTTTTGATCAACGCGAGTTCTTCCTCCACAGTCCAACGTCATGCTGGGATTGGGTTTTGTGGGGGTGGGATTGGGTTTGGATTTGGGTTTTCGGTTACCATTTGGGATCGGGTTTTAGGTAAAAATAATAATGAAAAATAATAAAGAATGGTTTGGTTTTAGGATACATATATACACACACACTTTTTAAAATATTGACCGTTGGCTTATAACCAACGGCTATTTTTAAAATTTTTTAAACGCAAGTTCACGCGAGCCAGGTCGCTTGGACTCGCCCGTGGATAGAATAACGGATGGGTGTTATAATTCACGCAATCCACTTGGCTAAATTAGTGGCTCGTGACAGCTCACTCACGGACCACAACACATATTCTTAGCGGAATGGAGGACGTCCTCATGTTGTCTTGGACCGTCTAAATACTCGTTTCCAACAAAAATAATATGCTAAGATAATCAGTTCATACCCTCTATATCAAACACCGGTCATGTCTATATCAAATGGATTAGAATGATGATGGTTGAAATTTCTAGATGTGACTATGATAAAATTCCCATTTTTATATTTTCATTTTTGTATTTAGTGGATATCATTATTAATTGGATGTGGTAAATTAATTGGACTCGACATTTTTGTTAGCAAAACTTAGAATATTTCAGTGGATTTGGTTAACTTGTATTTAATATACCTTTTTACTCGTTTTTATAACTTTACATATATCATTAATATATGATATAAAAATGATAATTACAGAGAAAATAACAATAGTAGCCATTTATCAGTGTTGTAATATTCAATTTCATGTTAGTAACTAGAATTATTTTACACCTATGATGATGACTTACACGAGACTAGGGACACACCTCAAATATTATCTTTTGTGTGCCGTTCAAAAAAAATATTATCTTTTGTGTCAAGTGAAAATACATATATCCAATTATACTGACGTACGTACGTATTTATGTATTATGTTTTACTTTTAAAATATTCATTTTTAGAATTTTTATACAGTATAAATACACTAGATGTCTAAAGGTAAAACTAGGTATTAAACGTTTAGTTGGTATAAAAAAATAATCTTTCAATTATGATGGTAATGGGTCGGGTTTGGTTAATACCATATCTATACCCGGTTATTAAATCTCATCCCATTACTCGTCGGGTATATGTCGGTATTATCTATCGGGTATAGAACATACTCGCGGGTATCAGGTATACCCGTTGTGATTTGCATGTATATATGTTTTTACTTTCTTTTATGGTTTTATGTTTTAGGAATTTACAAATGTTAAATCGTAATGAATAACATACGTATCATCATCACCATAATAATCGTTGAAATATTTAAAATGCAAATATTATTATAATATGTATCTCACAAAATTTTTTATAATTCATTGCATATAAATATAAATATAAATAATAATGTCATTAAAATATAAATTTCAAAGGAAAAGTTTATTTTTCAAATAATGAATCTATTAAAACGAAACATTACCAAAAAATAGTTAAGAAAAAATATATATATATATATATAAAACTTAAAAAACGGGTATTTAGTTTCGGGTAATCGGGTCGGGTATCACCTAATACCATCCGTCCCGTACCAGAAAAAAATTCCAATCCCAAACCCGTCTCATACTCGTCGGGTAACGAGTATACCCGTCTCAAATGCTTCGGATTTTAGATATACCCATTGGGCTCCGGCTTTTTTTCCATCTCTACTTTCAATGAACGACGTGCCCCATGTTAGGACGATTTTAGGATGAGAATATTAATAACGTAATCCTAGGTTGGGATAAGATATTCCAAACTCGTTTAATTTCATCATTTACATCCTCAACATCATCCTTTTGTTTTACAAGTCAATGCCACTCAAGTGAAGATCTACGAGCGGCCTTACCTTTCCTTCCTTCCATCCTGTCTCTCACTCTTAATGCACCTATTCACACAAATTTTTTACTGCCTCACTCCTCACGTACTCCCCGTCCGTTTCTCTCTTTGTCACGTCAGTCCAATTGCCTCTACTAGTGAGAGCGTAGTAGATGGTCTTTAGAATGTTTGTTTTGGGTATCATATATTGTTAAGATGTGGGTCATTTTTTTGTGTTTTACATGTGAGCAAGTTAATTTCATATGTTTTATTTTCAACCGGTTTGTATTCTCTATGCATACAACCTCTTGGATAGTTTGATCTCAAACCAGTTTGGTCGTACCTTTTTAATGGCCAAAATTGTCTAGTTCCGTACCAAAACTCCTCTCAAACTTTTCATCTTGCCACCTCTAAAACTTTTGAGAGTAAACTTTATGTGAAAAGAGAGTACAAATGGCATGATTGTAAAACACTAAATATTTAATCTCTTCTTATATTAATTATTTACAATCTATTTAATTAGCATAAAATAGTTTATGCTACATATATCTTAATCTTAGACACACAAGACATTCTAAATGTATCCTACACTTTACCCTGCTCATATTGAAATTCACCCTACGTGATCATACAAATATAAAAACTCATCATACATTTATCATACGCGTATTAAAACTTATCTTTAATCATAAATTAGGGTTGTTTTGAAAATGTATATTTTGAAAATGAGTTATGAGTTTAATTTAGCTAGGGATTATGATATATTAATCATCCATGCCCTTACAAACATGTTAAAATACAAATATTATATCGAGCACTTTTAGCATTTTAAAGTTATTATTTTTCTTCTTACAAGACAGTTTCTTATCATTTAAACCCGTCACTATATGTGTGTATACATGTTTGTTAATTGTTAAGTTGGTAGTCATGGTCGGCTCTTAATAGGGGAGACGCGGGCGACGACCCTAGGCTCGAAATTCCCGATGGCCCAAAGTTTAAACACACCCTCTCTCTCTCTCTCTCTCTCTCTCTCTCTCTCTCTCTCTCTCTCTCTCTCTCCTCTCTCTCTCTGTATATATACACACATACATACATATATATTGATATTTATTTAACAAACACCTATGCATTGTGTTGTGTGCTAAGGATGAGCTCGGTACCGAACCGATGCCGATACAAAAAATACTAATACCGATTTTTGCCAAAACTTGGTACCGATACCAAACCGAAAATACCGATACCGATTTCGTCAAAACTTGGTACCGAATTGGTATCGATAACGAACCGGTATCGGTATTTTTTATATCGGTATTTCGGTATTTAATACTGAAATGCTTATCCTACTGTGGGCTATTGTGATTAATTTTCTTTTACATTAGTCCATTTAATAAGGCCCAAAATCACTTAAAATTAATTCAAATTGAAATTTAAACAAGTTAAAAAAAACAATTTTTTGGGGGTGTGGGCCTATCTATGAGGAGCGTGAGATTATGAGAGGATTGAAAAGTGTCGAGGGTTACAGGTTTGTGTTTGACACAAGGTGTCGGACGACCACCGAGATTTTGATCATTTTGGTACAATACTTTTGTTATGATGATTGTTATAACAATCAATGTCGCATTTTGGTTTTTTCTTATATATGATGATTTGAGTTTAAATTCTATGGACGTGGTTTATTTGTAGTCGCCCCAGACCTAAAACACATTTTACCTTTCTCGGAGACGGCCCTGTTGGTAGTATAGAGCAATACATTAACATAAAAAATACTTAAGATAGAAGATACTAAGAATCTATAGATCTATATTCCACCAAGCCATAACATAATATGAAAAAAATAAACACTTGTAGTATTCAAATACAATACAGAAGCTGTCAACTGATCATGTGAAGCTAGCAGCTAGCCTATGTTGATGCTGATACCAACCGCAATGAGTAAGATAGTAATGAGTCCAAAAAAGATGATCGTATGGACACAAATCGAAACCCCACTAGTCTGGAAGTTGTTAAACTCAACCGCTCGCCCCTTGCCTGGAAGCTGAAACAATAAACCGGGAGTCAGCAGCACAAACAGCAACACCCCGATTAAAACCGGTGCCCAATCTGCCATTTTCTTTCGTTTCTTTTCTTTGTAATCAAAATCGCGTAACGGTGCACAAGATATATATGTGTTAAAGGATAAATGACGTTCGGCAAGGTGACAAAGGACATATACAAACTTTAATTTCCGGAATCGCAGGTGGAACATTGCGTACGTCGATGATTTTTTATACTAACGTTTTGTGTGAAAGTGATATTAAACCGGCAAATTTGTCTGGAAGTATTGATAATGATTTGTTTTAATAGTGGCCGGTGCGATTTGTAACATATGTCAAACTAAGATTAGGAGATGGTTGAAATGTTGAATAACTTTACATCGAATGTTGCAGTATGAATAACACGTATGCAACATAGACTAATTAATTAAACTATCTAAATTAGAGACAGAATGTACAAATTATTGTTGGTTTTGGAATTCCAAATAGTGGAATGCCTTGTTGTTTCAAGTAGAGGGTCCTCATTTTTGTAAGCAATTTTGCTCTCACATTTTAAACAAACTAGTGGGTTATACCTGGGCTATCTGTGTCACACCCTCAAAATCCACTTGCGGAGTTTTACCGCGAGGCGCATGACAAACCAGGATCCAAACCAACGATCACAATAAACAAATCTAAAATGAACATAATGCAATTTCAAAACAATGTTTAAAATTTCCGTTTACAGCGGAAGCTTATTCAAAACAATATTCAATAATAAACCAATGTTCAACGTTTGTAAAACCATGCAACTCTAACTAGACGCCGTGCAGACGCGTGCGCCCTAGTTCCATTGTGCTACCTTAGCGACCTGAGAAAACATGTAAAAGTTTACGTCAGCACAAAAATGCTGGTGAGTTTACAGGTTTTGTATCCAAGTACCAAGTCCACCTGTCCATACTATAACAAATCGAAAACCAGTGTACGCTAGCTAGGCGTATGTTTTGTTACTACCACGATTGGAAAACCATTACTAACGCGAATACCAAAAGTATGCCCGATGTAGTTCCTGTTGTTCCTGTTGTTCCTGTTTGAGACAATATGCACCCGCCGACCCTCCAAGTCGACGAGCGGGGTTGGTCACTCCCAATAGATCTATTCACATTTCCCCGTTGTGCAAACCCGCACATTCATGGTTCCCCCCGGGACTTCCAAAGATCGTGTAGTACACAATAGAAACCCATAGTATGACAGTAGTTACCAAATAATCGTTTTAACACATGTTTTCTCCCCCGAAAATGTGAAACCAGTTTAAAAGAGGGGCCGTAAACTCACCTTAACGTGCAAGCAAAGAATCCGAACAGCAAGCAATATATGCTACCGACACCCTAATAACAGTGTCGCTCAGTGAGTATAGGCGTAATATCATTACCCATATAACTCGTTTGTCCAAGGCGTTTTAAATGTTCAAAAGTGTGTATACGACGCCTAGTGATTCTACATGCAATAGTAAACCCTACGGACCCGTTGGTGAATACGTTGGTTACAATTAGTTTCTACATTCCGTATGTGTCTCAGACAAGTGTACTTCAGTTACATGTCAATTCCATACCACCTAAGACCTCAATTAATCACAGAAGCACATAATACACAATCTGTGTTTTCAGGACAGATTGTGCGCCATCAAAACGAATTTATTTAAAATAGCAATTCAGTGAGTTAACCTCCCAAATTTTTACTGAATTTTCTTTGGGATTCACTCGACAATACCTATTTTTGTTTTGTCTTAATTCCAAACACAAATATTATGAAAATTCGTACAACACAGCTATGTCCAGAAAATCTCCTCAACAGGTCAGTTTAGTAGGAAAATTCTTAAAAATTGTGTATTCATCCAAACGAGATGAATCCACTTGGAAAAGCTCTAGTTTTCCAGTATTGACCTACTGTAAAAATTTCATAACCTAACTCCTTGTAAATCTCAAGTTATGACCATTTAAAGTTAGCCCAATTTACAAATCCGAAAATCTGATATGACCCCTAATCAATTAAAATTCCAAAAACGACTCAAACGATGTCCAAATTCGATGGTTTTACCCATTATGAAAAGCTAAGACCTTGTACGTTACAATCATGCAAAGAATCGATCAAATCAATTATTTTCAAGCCACGAAACAGACCCTACAAGTCGACTTTCAGAATCTGTCCAGATTCTGATCGTACAATATTATCAATTATATCAAACCCTAGTTGCATATTATCAATCAATAACACCTAATAATCATCATACAACTTTCCTAATACCTATTCCCATCAGATCCTATTATCAAACATGTCAAGATCAAAGCTTTTAGGATCAAAACACCAATAACTTGCGCAACAAGCATCCTATGATGTTACTACGCGTTTATTAATAGGTTTAATCCGTTTAATCTTCAAAAAGACTCATGTTTTAATGTTTATTAAACCCATTCAGACCTGGACAAACTTGTTATATGATTTTTACAATAAAACATAAAGTAAAAAGCGTAAGAAATCATGAGTTATACCCTTAGCTCTTCAAATCAATCAATCGCGCGCCTTGGAGCCTCCCAATTGATGATCTTGAGCCTTAGCAGGAGTTTTTGGAGTGAAATATTCGTGTGGGGCAGTAAGGGGGCGATTAGGGTTGAGTATGAGGGCTGCATGGGGGTTAAGGATGTTTAAATACGAGTTTGAGGCGGTTTAAACCCGTCAGGTAGCATTGAGCGGCCGCTCGGAGCCTGTGAGCGGCCGCTCACAGGTCCGGGGCGCGCGTTTTTGCCTCGTTTAGCCTCCCGACGCGTTATCCATCGACGTTTTCGTTATTTCGGACCGTAACAAGTGTAACCCCATGCGTTAAGACCCTAATCAACCTCACGCTCCACTTTTAATAATTTTTATTAACGTGTTCGGTTTAGGTTCACATAATCACGTATGGTTTTCACATAAGTTTGTCAGATATCACCGAGACACATAAGTTTGTTATTCACCAACGTCCGAGGTTCACTAATCATGAAATCACATGTTAACTCACACAAGGAGTCAGAACCCGACCCACACAAGGAGTCAAAGCATCTCATAACCCGAGATGTGAAAGTATAATATACGCGTGACTCGCTAAGGTAGACTTTAATCTAGACCACGTTGTTAACCAGAATTTGCCGGGTGTCACATCATCCCCACGTTAAAAGAATTTTCGTCCCGAAAATTGCACAAGTACCAAAAGGAATAACGAAGGAAACAACAAAAGATAGAAACCAAAAATAGAAACCAAAAAGAGAGATTTACCCGAGTTGTCACATCATCCCCACGTTAAAAGGAATCTCGCCCCGAGATTCATTCAGCTGCAGAAGAGACATATCTCGACTCGAACGCTTCCTTAGGAAAGAGATGAGGATATTTAGACTTCATCTGATCCTCCCGTTCCCACGTATACTCTGGTCCCCGGTTCGAGTTCCACCGAACCTTAACGATACGAATCTTGCTGTGACGTAGGCTACGAATCTTGTAATCAAGGATCTCCACAGGTTCTTCCACAATCCGAAGACGATCATCAACCTTGATCTCTTCCAGTGGAACAATGAGAGACTCGTCAGCCAGACACTTCTTCAAGTTGGACACATGGAAGACGTTATGTACGTTACCGAGCTCCGTCGGTAAATCAAGACGATATGCCACCGGCCCAACCCGTTCCAGGATCGTAAATGGTCCGACATACCGTGGGTTGAGTTTGCCACGCTTCCCAAAGCGTATGACGCCCTTCCATGGTGAGACTTTTAGAAGTACTTTGTCATTAACTTGGAATTCCAATGGTTTGCGACGCTGATCAGCATAACTCTTTTGCCGATCCCGTGCCGCTGCCAACCGATTACGAATCTGTACGATCTTTTCCGAAGTTTCATACACTAGTTCAGGCCCAGTGAGTTGACTCTCACCCACTTCAGCCCAACAAAGAGGAGAACGGCATTTCCGCCCGTACAGTGCCTCGAACGGAGCAGCCTTGATGCTCGTGTGATAACTGTTGTTGTACGAGAATTCTACTAACGGTAGATGAGCTTCCCAACCCTTGCCAAAATCGATCACACATGCCCGCATCATGTCTTCTAAAGTTTGAATCGTGCGCTCACTTTGACCGTCAGTCTGTGGATGGTAAGCTGTACTCATGTCTAGTTGGGTACCCAAAGCCTTGTGCAAAGACTTCCAGAAGTGAGAAGTAAAGTGGGAGTCACGATCCGAGATAATAGAAACTGGCACCCCGTGCTTAGAAACAACTTCCTTCAAATAAAGACGAGCCAAACGATCCATGGTGTCGGTCTCCTTAATAGCAAGAAAATGGGCTGATTTCGTCAACCGATCGACAATCACCCATATCTTGTCATTCCCGCTTGGTGATTTAGGAAGTTGCGTGACAAAATCCATGGTAATCCGTTCCCATTTCCACTCCGGAATTTCAGGTTGTTGCAAGAGACCCGACGGTTTCTGGTATTCCACCTTGACCTTAGCACAGGTCAAGCATTTGCTCACGTATGAGGCTATATCCGACCTCATGTTTGGCCACCAGTAAAGCACCTTCAGATCTTGGTACATTTTATCCGAACCAGGATGAATCGAATACCGGGACTTATGAGCCTCATCTAAGACAAGCTCCCGAAGTCCCCCGAATAAAGGAACCCATATGCGTTCTGCGAAGTAGTGCAGGCCATCAGGCCTTTGCTCGAGGTGCTTGTCGGCACCGTGCATGGTTTCAGCTTTAAGGTTTTCCTCCTTCAAAGCTTCTAACTGGGCAGAACGAAGTTGATCAGGTAGGGATGAATGAATGGTGAGCTGCAACGCCCGAACGCGACGAGGTTTAGTTGATTCCTTCCTGCTCAAGGCGTCTGCTACAACATTCGCCTTGCCAGGATGGTACTTTATAGCACAATCATAGTCGTTCAGAAGTTCAATCCAACGACGCTGCCGTATGTTCAAATGTTGTTGGTCGAAAATGTGTTGGAGACTCTTGTGATCGGTGTAGATGGTGCATTTGGTACCGTACAAGTAATGTCTCCAAATTTTCAACGCGAAAACCACTGCACCCAACTCCAAGTCATGGGTGGTGTAGTTCTTCTCGTGCACCTTGAGTTGACGAGAAGCATACGCAATCACCTTCTCGCGTTGCATCAACACACAACCGAGACCATGAATAGAAGCATCACAGTAAACAACGAAATCATCAGGGCCCTCAGGTAAAGACAAAATAGGTGCAGAACACAGTTTGGACTTCAGTTCTTCAAACGCTGACTCTTGTGATTCACCCCAGTCGAATTTCCTATCCTTCTGAGTGAGAGTGGTGAGGGGTTGAGCAATCTTCGAGAACCCCTGAATGAAACGATGATAGTAGCCCGCAAGGCCTAGGAATTGCCGCACCTCAGTTGGCGTCTTTGGTGCTCCCCAGTCCTTGATCGCTTCGATCTTAGCTGGATCGACATGAATCCCTAGTTCATTAACCACATGTCCTAGGAATTGAACTTCGCGTAACCAAAAGTCACACTTTGAGAACTTGGCGTAAAGTTGTTCTCGTCGCAAGAGTTCCAAAACCAAACGCAGGTGTTCCTCGTGTTCGGTTTTGTTCTTAGAGTAGATCAGAATGTCATCAATAAACACAATGACGAACTTGTCTAGATATGGTTTACAGACGCGGTTCATCAAGTCCATGAAAACCGCCGGTGTGTTCGTGAGACCGAAAGGCATGACCAAGAATTCGAAATGGCCATAACGTGTTCGAAAGGCAGTCTTTGCAACGTCAGCCTCCCTGACGCGCAGCTGGTGATAACCGGACCTCAAGTCGATCTTGGAATAATAACTAGAACCCTGAAGCTGGTCGAATAGATCATCAATACGTGGAAGAGGATAACGGTTCTTAACGGTCAACTTGTTCAGTTCTCTGTAGTCCACACACAATCGGAAACTTCCATCCTTCTTCTTAACAAATAGTATCAGGGCTCCCCAAGGGGAAGAACTTGGTCTGATGAAACCCTTGTCCAAGAGTTCCTGTAACTGACTAGACAATTCCTGCATCTCGGGAGGTGCAAGACGGTAGGGGGCCCGAGCAATAGGAGCAGCCCCTGGTACAAGATCAATACCGAACTCGACTTGACGATGAGGAGGAAGACCAGATAAATCATCAGGAAAAACATCAGGAAACTCGCGTACAACTGGAATATCGTCGATCTTCTTCTCATCACCAGAGGAAACAGATAAAAGCGCCAAAACGGCTGGATAACCCTTTCGAAGACACTTAAGGGCTTTCATGCTAGAGATGATGTTTAGCGGAACACCACCCTTGATACCGTACACAGAAAGGAATTCTCCATCAGGGAGAGGAATCCGAATAACCTTATCGTAACAGACAATCTCCGCGCGATACAAAGATAACCAATCCATTCCTACCACAACGTCAAAACTACCCAATGGTACCGGCATAAGGTCGATGGGGAACGATAAACCCGACAACTCTAATTGACACCCCCGAAGGATACTAGTAGCCTCAATCTTTTTACCGTCAGCCAACTCAATAATATACTTAGTCTCTAATGGTACGGGTACTACATCTAGCAGTCGACTAACATCCATGGATACAAAACTCTTGTCGGCACCGGAATCAAATAACACACTAACAGAACGATTATTGAGAAGGAACGTACCGGTAACTGTGTCGGGATCCTGTCTAGCCTCAGCGGCTCCAATGACGAAGGCACGTGCATTTCTGCCGCCGCCCCCGTTGTTCCCATTACTGTTGTTCCCGCCCTGCTTCAGTTTTGGGCAATCCTTCTTGTAATGCCCGGTCTCACCACAATTGTAACATCCTTGTCTTCCCGTAGTCCCTTGAGTAGTCGGAGCTGAGTTAGTAGTCGGAGCCTGGGTCGATGGAAGTGTAACCCGACAATCTTTAGCATAATGCCCTGTTCGCTGGCAGCGATGACAACGGTTACTGTCGCAGTTCCCTTGATGATGACGTCCACACTTGTTACATTTGGGCAGTTTCCCCGCATAACCACCCTGCTTGTTACCCGAAGAAGAAGAACCCCCATTATCAAACCTCTTACCCTGCTGTGTTGGCCCAGATCCTTTCCCGTCATTTTCCCACTTGCGCTTGTTGTTCTCTGGGGCCTTAACAGTCGAACCCTTCGCAGGCAAAATACCCTCATTCACCTTTAAGTTGGTCATCCTATGAGCCGATCAAACCACCTCTGCGTATGTAGGATGATTTCCCGCAGCCACTAACCCTGCGATTTCTGGTACTAACCCCGAGACATAATGCTCAATCCTCCTGTACTCTGGCACATGCAGATCGGGACACAGCACTGCCAACTCATTCCGCCTCACAGTATACTTCTCAATTTCCGACCCAGTCATCTTGAGGTTCCACACCTCGTGCTCTAGCTTCTGCACCTCTTCCCTCGGACAGTATTCACGCTTCAGCAGCTGCACAAAATTCTCCCAAGGCATAGCATACGCCTCCCCAATTCCCATATTCTGGGTGATGTTATTCCACCAGGTCAGAGCAACATCCTGGAATAACGCAGCAGCATACTTAACCCGATCTTCTGGGAGACAGTTACACATCAGAAACACTGACTCCACTTTTTCCAACCACCTGAGTAAGCTCACCGCACCCTCAGTGCCAGAGAACTCCTGGGGCTTACAGTCCCGAAACATCTTGTAGGTACACATGGGTGGGGGTGGGTTAACAGGACCACCTGAAATGAAACGCGTGAGGAAACACAACGAATGTAAACAAGGTTCACTAATGAGGCAAAGAAAATGGATAAATCAACTTACCACCACCATTGTGCCCTAACTGGAAGGCAGCTTGTAGCAAGTTGTTCAGGTCCTCCTGTGATAGGTTAACACCTCCACGACCACCAGCACCACCGCGACCACCACCACGTCCACCATTGCGACCACCTCCACGTCCTCCTCGTACTCCAGACATGATTCTGGCAGAAAGAACGAGAAAAATTTAGTTTCACAGCTAATGGTAACCACTAGCGTTCACAAGATCAAAGCTAGATCCAATCCAGGACTATCCCTTCAAACCTAGAGCTCACTAGGGCTTCCATGCATTTCGGTTTATGATTTTGTGTGCACCCAAAATGATAAACCGCTCTACATGGTCCTCCAAGTGTTCTCCTAGTTCAAAGTTCAAATCACCGAACATAGACTCTTAGCTATACACCGTAATACTACGGTAGTTTATGGCAGGTGTTTCTATTGGAGTACGAAAGGGAGATGTCCGAGCCTTGGACAAATCTCAAGAGTACACGATTCACTCCAATATACTACACTGCCTAGAAAGTAAGTAACCCGACCTAAGATAGAACGGATGATGTAACGTAGAAAGACCAACGATTTAGAGACACCCCGACAAGACCATACGTAAACCACTATAACGTTTAGTACCATGTGATCGTCTAGTGTGTGCGACTCGGCTATAGACTAGACTCTACATGCAGTCCTAGTTCACTATAACCATTGGCTCTGATACCAATCTGTCACACCCTCAAAATCCACTTGCGGAGTTTTACCGCGAGGCGCATGACAAACCAGGATCCAAACCAACGATCACAATAAACAAATCTAAAATGAACATAATGCAATTTCAAAACAATGTTTAAAATTTCCGTTTACAGCGGAAGCTTATTCAAAACAATATTCAATAATAAACCAATGTTCAACGTTTGTAAAACCATGCAACTCTAACTAGACGCCGTGCAGACGCGTGCGCCCTAGTTCCATTGTGCTACCTTAGCGACCTGAGAAAACATGTAAAAGTTTACGTCAGCACAAAAATGCTGGTGAGTTTACAGGTTTTGTATCCAAGTACCAAGTCCACCTGTCCATACTATAACAAATCGAAAACCAGTGTACGCTAGCTAGGCGTATGTTTTGTTACTACCACGATTGGAAAACCATTACTAACGCGAATACCAAAAGTATGCCCGATGTAGTTCCTGTTGTTCCTGTTGTTCCTGTTTGAGACAATATGCACCCGCCGACCCTCCAAGTCGACGAGCGGGGTTGGTCACTCCCAATAGATCTATTCACATTTCCCCGTTGTGCAAACCCGCACATTCATGGTTCCCCCCGGGACTTCCAAAGATCGTGTAGTACACAATAGAAACCCATAGTATGACAGTAGTTACCAAATAATCGTTTTAACACATGTTTTCTCCCCCGAAAATGTGAAACCAGTTTAAAAGAGGGGCCGTAAACTCACCTTAACGTGCAAGCAAAGAATCCGAACAGCAAGCAATATATGCTACCGACACCCTAATAACAGTGTCGCTCAGTGAGTATAGGCGTAATATCATTACCCATATAACTCGTTTGTCCAAGGCGTTTTAAATGTTCAAAAGTGTGTATACGACGCCTAGTGATTCTACATGCAATAGTAAACCCTACGGACCCGTTGGTGAATACGTTGGTTACAATTAGTTTCTACATTCCGTATGTGTCTCAGACAAGTGTACTTCAGTTACATGTCAATTCCATACCACCTAAGACCTCAATTAATCACAGAAGCACATAATACACAATCTGTGTTTTCAGGACAGATTGTGCGCCATCAAAACGAATTTATTTAAAATAGCAATTCAGTGAGTTAACCTCCCAAATTTTTACTGAATTTTCTTTGGGATTCACTCGACAATACCTATTTTTGTTTTGTCTTAATTCCAAACACAAATATTATGAAAATTCGTACAACACAGCTATGTCCAGAAAATCTCCTCAACAGGTCAGTTTAGTAGGAAAATTCTTAAAAATTGTGTATTCATCCAAACGAGATGAATCCACTTGGAAAAGCTCTAGTTTTCCAGTATTGACCTACTGTAAAAATTTCATAACCTAACTCCTTGTAAATCTCAAGTTATGACCATTTAAAGTTAGCCCAATTTACAAATCCGAAAATCTGATATGACCCCTAATCAATTAAAATTCCAAAAACGACTCAAACGATGTCCAAATTCGATGGTTTTACCCATTATGAAAAGCTAAGACCTTGTACGTTACAATCATGCAAAGAATCGATCAAATCAATTATTTTCAAGCCACGAAACAGACCCTACAAGTCGACTTTCAGAATCTGTCCAGATTCTGATCGTACAATATTATCAATTATATCAAACCCTAGTTGCATATTATCAATCAATAACACCTAATAATCATCATACAACTTTCCTAATACCTATTCCCATCAGATCCTATTATCAAACATGTCAAGATCAAAGCTTTTAGGATCAAAACACCAATAACTTGCGCAACAAGCATCCTATGATGTTACTACGCGTTTATTAATAGGTTTAATCCGTTTAATCTTCAAAAAGACTCATGTTTTAATGTTTATTAAACCCATTCAGACCTGGACAAACTTGTTATATGATTTTTACAATAAAACATAAAGTAAAAAGCGTAAGAAATCATGAGTTATACCCTTAGCTCTTCAAATCAATCAATCGCGCGCCTTGGAGCCTCCCAATTGATGATCTTGAGCCTTAGCAGGAGTTTTTGGAGTGAAATATTCGTGTGGGGCAGTAAGGGGGCGATTAGGGTTGAGTATGAGGGCTGCATGGGGGTTAAGGATGTTTAAATACGAGTTTGAGGCGGTTTAAACCCGTCAGGTAGCATTGAGCGGCCGCTCGGAGCCTGTGAGCGGCCGCTCACAGGTCCGGGGCGCGCGTTTTTGCCTCGTTTAGCCTCCCGACGCGTTATCCATCGACGTTTTCGTTATTTCGGACCGTAACAAGTGTAACCCCATGCGTTAAGACCCTAATCAACCTCACGCTCCACTTTTAATAATTTTTATTAACGTGTTCGGTTTAGGTTCACATAATCACGTATGGTTTTCACATAAGTTTGTCAGATATCACCGAGACACATAAGTTTGTTATTCACCAACGTCCGAGGTTCACTAATCATGAAATCACATGTTAACTCACACAAGGAGTCAGAACCCGACCCACACAAGGAGTCAAAGCATCTCATAACCCGAGATGTGAAAGTATAATATACGCGTGACTCGCTAAGGTAGACTTTAATCTAGACCACGTTGTTAACCAGAATTTGCCGGGTGTCACAATCTGGCAACGGGGTCAAATTTTTAACAAACTTAAATGGAAACATAGACACAATGGTTACAACATAAAAAAAACAATAGTAAGTCATTTAAAAAAGTCCAAAAAAAAATGAATGAAGTTTCAGATGAGAGCTACCTGTTCGCATGCGGGTACTTGGTCTGTTTCGGTGTACTTTTTTTTTTTTTTAGTTTTTTTGACTCTAAACTTATGAAAGCAAAAATTACATCAAAATAGCAGACAGACAGGCAACAAGCTATGCACCGCCATCCCTTTCTTTACCTTTTAACAAACAAAATAGAAGGGCAAAAAGTTAAAAAAGTCGTAATGGATGCAAGACATGTTCGGTTCATTGGCTTTTGTATTGAATTAAAAAAAAAAGAGTTAATTGCCAATTTAGTCCCTGAGGTTTGTCAAAAATTGTCACTTTCATCCAAATCTTTTTTTTCGTCAATTTAGTCCCTGTGGTTTCATTTTTTTGTCCCTGAGTTTTGCAAAAATTGCCACTTTCATCCGAATCTTGTTAGTCCACAGGGACTAAAATGACAAAAAAAAATGAAAACACAGGGACTAAATTGACGAAAAAAAAAGATTTGGATGAAAGTGGCAGTTTTTGACAAACCTTAGGGACTAAATTGGCATTTAACTCTAAAAAAATAAAGATAAGAGAAAAAACCATTCAAAAATTCTTTAAAAAATGCCTAAAGGAAAATAATAAAAGAATTAAATTTTAAATACAAATGAAATTAAAAAAAATAAGTTAAAAAAGAAAAAAGAATAGAACAAAAGAAGGGAGAAAAATAAAATCTCAAAACAGGCCAGAGTAAAGATTTGTTTTATTTTAGTTTCTACAAACATATACAAAAACATAAAATAAAATAAAATAAAACTCTCGCGTAACATTCACCGACCTTTTAAATAATAAGATTGCATAACATTATGTATAGGTTTTCGTGACTAATCACTCCGCAATATGCGATGCAATAATGTATGTAAAGTTGTAAACTTCACTTGCATTTGAATAAACTAATGAGTTATCATATGCACAAGAGAAAACTAAGTAGGTTACAACCAAGCACAAGAAAACATAAGATATCAAATAGTACAAAAACTCGACCATTTAAACTGTGAAGAGTTACGATCTTGTTAGCGAACTAGTTTGAGGCCATTTTATTCTATCAATAATTTCTAGTTTGACCAAAAGAACAGTTTATCGACAATCTGTTGTTCATTACGGATATCATTTCTCGATGAACCCTGCATATATCTGGCAAATGACCAAATGTTTGCATTTTCAAAAATATTAGTTCATTCTTGTCAATAGCAAGTTATTTTGGAAACAACCTGAATGATGCGATTGATCTTTGACAAAACCAAGTGCATTCGAACAATCTTTTCATCATCAGATTGATAAGTTTTTTGGAATGACATGTTGGTTTGAGGCTTTGAGCTATCAATTTCCTTCATAATTTATATACATTTATATCTGGACTAAGAACATCCTTAAAAGTATGGTAAAAGCGGTTCACGGTACTGATAATATGAGTGTGAAGCTTTCACCCTTGGACCTTGATTAACATTTATGAAGTAGGATCATATATAAACTGAGACTAAAAACAATAGAAACCAATAAAACAGTGACAAATAGGTCTGGCCCAGACCCGGTGCAGGGTGAGCCACCACTGTAAAAAAGTAAAAGAATAATCCATGGGTTAGTAAATTGGATCGGTAATAAGGAATTACAAGAAATAAAGAGGGAAACTTTGAAACAAATTTTCTTATGATTTATTCTCAATCCAAAAATCTGCTTGTAAGGAGTTACAACCAACATTAATAATTCAAAACAGTAAACAAGTCAAAATAGATCCTAAACTCTTCGAAGCTCTGTTAGTTGCATATTTATGCACATTTTATAGCATTTTATCATCCTCTTTTAACCGCATATCACACATTTATCATGTAGTATGTTTAATCATTATTTTGTTCAACACTTGTTTTGGTGGAATGGAATCTATTTTGGATTGTTTTTAGTGTTTTGTAGGTGAGATGCGATGCGGTTTCTAGAGATGACAAAGGACGCTGGAAAGATTTATACATGTGTTCATGATAATTAAAGAAGCCAACACGCTATATTGATAATTAGTTCAAGAGACTATGCAAGGCTAACTAAGGAGAATATGTTGGAAATAATTGTTGAGGTCATATTGCAATGGAGTTGGTGACATGATTTACACCAACAGGAAGCAAATTCAAGTTAACTAGTTGCATCAATCCGGCGCGTTGCGCCTATTCTTCAATGCTCTTCAAGGGCTGAAAAAAATAACAAACTTCTAAATTGTTACAAAGACAATAACATTCTATACTTATGAGATGTGCGATAAAATGAAACAGGTGCAAAATTTATAAACAAAAAGTAGATAAGATTGGCAAATAGGTCTGGTTTGCCTAACAATAAAAGTCATTTGACATAAACGCATGAACTACAATTCTACAAACCAAATGACTTTCGTAAGTTTGTTTAAAAGTTGCCTGTGTACAGAACTGCTCTTTGTGGATGCAGTTTAGTAGTGTTTCAAATCTTGGTTGTCTTTGAGGCTGAGTATCCATGTTTCTGAGCAATAGGTTATCTGATAGATATATCACAAATAATCAACAATTCTAAATGAACACATAGAAATGAGAACAGAAAAGTAAAATGGTTAATTTGTGATGTAATTTGAGAATTCATGAGATTAGACATAAAAGTATGGTGGATTTTTTTTTTTTTTGAATGAATTTGGTAACAAACAAAATGCGATAAAGTAGGTAGAAAATTTTCCGCAGCTATGTTAGGGAAAAAAATATAAAAAGGTAAATTATATTATTAAGAAATACCACCTAATGTTTATAATGAAAACCGTTTTAAGTGTGTGTTGTTTTTTGCTCACCACAATCCCTATTTTATGCTTCCGTTTATAGCGGAACCGCCCTTGTGGGAAAATGATTTCAACAAAATGACCAGGTTGCATCAGTAGTATCCATCTGCAATTCCAAGATTCATAGCATATGCATTAATAATCTCTTCAAATATATGTGTAAAAAATATAATTGTTACATGGGAATTTAGAAAAGCAATCAAATCGGCCACAGATTTAGAATATAATATATACCATGTGGGAGTGATGTCCTTGTAATCACAACTTGCTCAGTCCATTCTAAGCATTCAACCAAACTATAAGAACCAAATATGTAGTGGCATAGCTAGTTATTTTGTAACTGGATAAATTGGCTCAGATTTGTAAAGATGATGTGGCCGCAAAGCACACTCTTTAATCAACTTTCTCAGCCATTCCAATCGTTCAAGTAAACTGTAAGAACCAAATATCTAGGGGCATAGCAGCTAGTTATTTTGTAACTGGATAAATTGGCTCAGATTAGTAAAGATGATGTGGTTGCAAAGTGCACTCTTTAATAAATAAGAATAGTTCACCACACCCTAACGCCTCATTTTTACCTTAATCATCATCGCCTACAGCCATTAGCATACTATTTAGTAATAAATTAGTCATTAGAGTTGTGGCCTACATAGTAACATGACGACACAACCTATAACTTTTGGCTTTACCAGCAGTTTTAACAGTACCCAAAAGCGGTCATGCCACCAATGCTACCAACAACAACATAAACTTACACACACCACCAGCAGAGTGGCAGTAGGAGCTGACCTAGAAGGTCGGTTATCAGGCTCAAAGGTACACAAGAGGTTTGGCTGCTAGGAGGTTGCGGGTAAATGACAACCGTCGTCCATCCCTGCCACGCCAAAGCTACATCGGAAACTAAATTTTTATGGTGTGCATGAATTCATCATAGCCCACAGAAACACCAAAAAGACAACAAAACAAAACCAAATAATAATAATAATAATCTCATCAGAAGTGCAAGTAAAGTTAATTAACAATCTTGTTATAACGCCATTTTACAAAGCTGAACTTTTTATAAAGGTGATTCGCCTATAATCTTACTCACGCACAAAATCTAACACGTCTACAGTCTCACATGTTCATGAAATATTATTTATCATATATTGTTATTGTTAGTTAAGTATAAAAAGTAAATAAGCCAACGGAAATGCAGACTAAAAGAACTGCGATTGTACGATAAAGTAACTAACCTCGTCAATGTCCCTCTAAACCTTGTGCTAATTGAGTAGTCATATCCTCACATTGATGACAAAAAAGAAGACAAACAAAATAATAACTGTGTTGCTTCTTCTAACTAATCAGTAACCATAATCATACCTTTTTCTTATGATGTTTATGAGGTATACAAACATCGACTCCTACAGCTGAAACATGCGGCATTCTGGATTTGTATAACCTGTAAAACAAAGTTACAAATTTAGGCAAAAAATAATGCTTTCAAATTAAATTGAATTAAATGTTTATATGATAGCAAAGCATCCATGTATGCTAAAATCTAATCTTGTCCATTACACTTACAAGTCAATTTTTTTCCAGTATATTGACGCTAGCTCCTAAACTCTATAAAGATATCGAAGTAGTGAAGTAACTTTAAGATTGGAAAGACAGTTGCATACCCTATGATTTGAAACTGGCTCCAACCCGGGATATAACCGACCCCAGAGCTGGAGGTGATGAAACCCGTCAAGACTTTTTCTTAAAAACCAAGTCTCATACGCGAGACGGTAATTATTACACCCGCTTTTAACCCGCCTGAATATAACTGTATCCGATATGTGCACGACATTAACAAATTTGTTTATAATTTTCAACTCAAGTTTGCACTTACATAAATAGGAATTGAAGAGTTCGTCCTAAATACTTGCAACATGCAGATGAACAAACTGAAACATACAATGAACAATGAAGCCTACCTAACTGAATGTTGGCATAATTAATTACATATATGAATACATACATAGTTCCTAATCTTAAGTATAGAATAATAATAATCATAAGCCCTATTTAGAAAAGCATATACCTTAAATTCATAAGTTACTCCATTGAAACATAACTCAATCAAAAGTAAAAATTTTCTTCCGGTACAACTTTTCCCTAAATTTACTACTTTCAATTTTCGTAACACATGTTCTTTAGCCCAAAAATCTAAACAAAATTAACTTCAACCAATAACAAATAATCACATAAACACAAACTGGATTACCGATAATTCCTTCCAACTTTCTGCAACTGATCCGAGCTTCTTCAACAGATTAGGCACCAAATTCATAAAAGAAAGCTTCAAAACCTACATCAGAAAGAACAACAAAGACAACCAAACCCAGCAAAACCATAAAACCTTGTCAGTGGAAACCATGAAACGAACCTTAATTATATCAAAACTTAAAAACAATACCTTTAGATCAAACAACAATTGATAACACAGGGGTTTAAAACCAAAACAATAACGGGGATCATTCAAATCAACAGTGATTACAAGGCTATCCGTCACCGTTAGTCTTGCATAGAGTGTAAAATCCATTTGTTCCCAGACAAAAGAAATCATAATTTCTGTAAAATTAGATATAAAATTCATGAAATAAGAATAACTGATAGAAAATCAAGGTGGTCTAACAACAGTCTGAATATTAGGGTTTATCTTTAAAGCATGAATTGGTGACCGTTACATAAATTCCTGAACTGAGATGTTGATACATATGTAAGAATGATACGGATGAGGAGCCTGGACGGATTCTGTCATTCGGTAATCGTCGGGAGAATAGAGAGATGGAAGGAAAGCTTGGCGCGTGGTATAAGAGAGATGCGGTCCAATGAGCTGCGCACACACCGCCACTGAGATCAGACTAACAGAAGACCTAGGCGGTCATCTCCCTTTATCTACCTCTCGTATCTGGATCTCTTTCTCTCTCTCTCCAATTTCTCTACCTGTATTGTATTTTGTTTCTATATGGAAAGAAGATAAAAGACGTGGCTGAATGATGTCAAACTTGGTGTAAAGTTAACTAAGCGGTGTCATCAAGAGGGAGGGCCAGGTAGATAGGTAGGTGAGTCACCCAAGGACAAAAATAAAGGAAAAAATTTAACCACGTAAACAAAATTATTGAGGCTCGAACCCAGGTAGGTTTTCTATAACACAAATCATATCACCACTACCCCAATGCCATAATATGTTAATATCATTGAAAGTTAACATACTTATTCATATGTGAATATAGAAAAAAAAGGCCACAATGGAAATCACTGTTCAAAGTCTAACGTTTATTAATATATTCTAATTGGGCTGAATTATTTTGGCAATTTAATGTTAACGTTGGATTGAAATCTTCAAATGCTACAACTACAAGGGCAAGAAAGCATTAGGTTGACCAAATGAGCTCATGACAAGTTTAGTAGGCTAATGGGCCTGCAACTAGTTGAACATAAGGCCCACACACAAAAATTGAACGAAAGAGAATTTAAAAGTGTGGACGACAACTTCGAACAACATCTTCGACAGCCGCATATCAAGAAGCAATAAACTATTGGTTTTCTTTAGTCAATTAAAACTTGTGTAGTAAGTTTTATTTTAATGCTTTGTTTCGTATTCGTGCTGATTGATCTACCCGTCATGTTCAGCTAGAACCTTTTAGTTTCAACACAAGGGTTTTATTTGATTTTGATTCATAAACTTATGTTAAACGGTTATGTTTGATCCAATTATTTAGTAGTTTGTTTATGAGATTCTTGTTTGTAATGCGTATTCAATCCGAAAAAATATTAGATTGTTAATAAACCTGATCAACTTATTAATTTTCCAATAAATTTCACCAATATTTTAAGCCCTAATCAAGTTTTAGTTTTTGATACAAGAAACAAATAATATTTTGAATTTGTTTATGAACCCAAAAATATAGAGTCACATGATCTAGTTAAGCATTCTGAACGGCGTGAGTGTTTAATTATATCACGCAACCTACACACTAAGGTCCAAACGGCTTGAGCTTGGAGTAGCACGTTGGCTCTAATCGACGAACTACGCTTGGTTAGACTTTAGATAGAGTGGATATCTGAACGGCGTAACGTGTAGTATTGATACAAACTATTAATTAAAAGATCATTGCACCGTGGCCATTAATAATCGTAAGCCGAATCGAATCAAGAAATTGCCCTGGTGTTGAAATTAGTTTTTAATATCTTATTTCCCCAACAATTTAATCGTCTTAGTTTTAATTTAGTTTTTGTCATTTTTTATCAAATCAAAACCCCCCATTTAAAAAATCGTATCTGCACTTGAAACGTTTTTGGTATAATTGATTAATCTGTATCCCCAATGACACGAACCTTACTTTCACTCCTACTAAGACTATGTGGTGTGCACTCGGGGAAAGGAAACGGGGAGGTGATTTGGCAAACCCCCCGATCGGGAACACCGCCCCCCCCCCCCCCCCCCCCCGTATTTTTTTTCGGGGTAAACGGGGGAAATTACCCGTTTGAACCGAGTGAGTTGATTGGTTGATATTTTTTGAACGTTGGTGGTGGGTCCATGGCATATAGCCGTTTGAAATAACAAAAAAAAAAAAATTAAACCTTTTATCTATATATATATAAACCTTCAATTTAAACCTTTTATCTATATATATATAAACCTTCATCAACACAACCATACCCACAACTATAATTTTCCATCTCCACAAAATTTATAAAAATTCAATTTGTTACCATGAGTTCGTCGGAGGAGGAGGAACAAAATGTGATAAACTTTTACGTTGGCGCAATGATGGAAACGGCAAAACTTATAGCCGAGTTGGAAGACGAAAGCGATAGTGAAGCGTCTTCGGTACCATTGACACGGAGCGCGGCGCTTGATAGAGATCGTGAGGGTATGTTTTTGTTTTTTTGTTAAAATGTTTTATTTTTTTTGTTAAAATTGTTTATTTTTTTTTGTTGATATGTTTTATTTTTTTTGTTGATATGTTTTGTATTTTTTGTTAATATGTTTTATTTTTTTTAAAGGTGCACACGAACGTTTGG
Source organism: Ambrosia trifida (assembly GCA_028751855.1). Lineage (NCBI taxonomy): Eukaryota > Viridiplantae > Streptophyta > Magnoliopsida > Asterales > Asteraceae > Ambrosia > Ambrosia trifida. The sequence goes on from CM054132.1 coordinate 78,733,078, forward strand.
TGGCCGATTATTTTGTCGAAAACTGTGTTTACACGGACGAACAGTTTAAACGTCGTTTCCGAATGAGTAGAAGATTGTTCGAACGAATTGCCGATGATTTAGCTAATTATGATGAATTTTTTACACTACGATACGATGGTAGAGGAAAACGGGGTTTTACGACCCTACAGAAATGCACGTCTGCAATTCGTCAATTAGCATACGGCACTGCGAGTGATTAATGGGATGAGTATTTAAGGATGTCTGATAGAATGAGTCGGGAATGTTTGTACCAGTTTTGCGAAGATGTTGTGAACTTATATAGCAAGGTTTATATGCGTACGCCAAGAAAAAGCGACATCGAAAAGCTCTACGCGCACCATGCAGAGAAACACGGCTTTCCTGGCATGCTAGGAAGTCTTGATTGTACGCATTGGCCATGGCGTAATTGCCCCACCGCATGGAAAGGTCAATATACTCGGGGTGACGTAGGAGAACCATCACTTATTCTTGAAACCGCTTGCTCACAAGATCTTTGGATTTGGCATGCTTTTTTTGGCGTTGCAGGTTCGTGTAACGACTTAAATGTTCTTGCAAGATCTCATATTTTTGACCCCATGATTAGAGGCACTGGCCCTGATGATTCTTTTTGGCTCAATGGCGTAAAATATAAGCATGGGTATTATTTATGTGACGGCATATACCCAAGCTGGGCGTCTGTTGTGAAGACAATATTGAATTCTTCAGATGACAAAAGGAAAAAGTTTGCGAAGTGTCAAGAAGCAGCAAGGAAAGACGTCGAACGATTATATGGTGTGATCAAGGCGAAGTGGCATATAATAGAACGACCAGCACGTGCATTCCATCCACAAAGATTGAGATACATTATGTACGCGTGTTTGATACTTCATAACATGATAATTGAAGACGAAGGTCGTGCGATATGCGTCTACGATCCGAATGAGATTGAAGAAGTGCTCGAGCCAGTTGACGAGGGACAACAAGAATCAAACACGTGGGCGTTACACGATGCCACTATGAATGGAAACCTTGTTTCGGATCTCGTTGATCACATTTGGAATAATTTTCGTGTCGACGACAATGACGAGTAGTTTTTTCTAGTTTTTTTTAATGAACTTTAGTTTGTAATTTTTATTATTTTGTGACTTTAGTTTGTATGTTTTTTAATTTTATGAAATTTCGGTTTTTTTTATTAGTTACGTTTTTTTTTTAAGTTTTTTTTTTATTATTTACGGTTTTTTTAATTTTATTTTAATAAAAAAATAATTATGAAATATAAAATATATAATTAAAAAAAAGGAAAAAGAATAAAAAAAGGAAGGGGGAATGGGGGAGTTGGGGGAAACCATTTCCAAAGTTTGGGGGAGAAAATGGGGGAAATGACATGGCGCTGATGTGGCAGTTGGGGGAGTTGGGGGAAAAAGGGGGCACACCATATAGTCTAATAGGTTTATTTTATATGTATTTGCGGGATTCGACACCCAACAAACTCCCTTCCTTTATTTTAGCAACTGAAACAAACACTTGATAAAGTAAGGGCTTGTTTGGTAGCCTCTTAATGAGGCTCTAAACCATTCAGCTCTGAATGGTTATGGTTCTGCATTCAGAAGGTTTGTTTCAACCTAAAAATAACTCTTAATAGAATGGTTAAGAGCTGAACCATTCAGACTTGGTACATAGCTGAACCATTCAACACTTAACCATTCAGACATCTTGATAATTCAGCACTTAATCAACCAAACAGCCCCTAAATAAGAACGTTGGGTGATAGCTTATTCATACGATGCTAGGCTGTGGGCTTCGTGACTTCTGAATCAAGTATCTTGGGCTCTTGCCACTTGGTCTCTAAATTAGGCATCTTGGGTTCATGAGACTTGGGCTCATGCACGTAACATAAATCGCATAAAGCGTACAATAATATAAGGGGGGGCGGGGTGCTACCAGATTTGGTCACGGGTACCCCACTATCAGCACGGTAACACCGCCGTCAGTGATGTTGGTAGTGGATCTGTGAACCAAATTCTGGTTGTAGTTAACGGATGTGAACCCGTGAATGTGAATAAATTATTATTTCTTTATATATCACCGTCCCTTACTAAATTTGGTTTACCAATGAACAAAGATATTTTAGAAATAGGGTATTAAGTGACTTTTCAAGAAAAAAAAAATAGAGTATGAAAAAGGGATGAAAGAAGAAGATGGATCTTGAGGAAGATGAATATTATTATTTTTATTATTATAGAGGTTGTACGTGTTTGGTGAGGATTTGGAAAGTAAGTCAAAAGTATGCGAAGTCAAAATTCTTATATATTATTATTATTATTATTATTATTATTATTATTATTATTATTATTAAAAAAGTCGGTCAAAAAATTCTTATATATTATTATTATTATTATGTGTGAAAATAATTGATTGTTGGGTAAAAGATCAGTGAAGTGTTGCCTTCAAAAAAGTGTTTCAGTGAAAGAAATCAGTGAAGTGGTGTGACAATGCAGGATTGGTAGAAATCAGTGAAGTGAAAACAACTTCAGTTGAGCGCCCCTTGTGCCCTATTGTAAACATACAGGAACGTAACTCCCCTGGGCCCTGTTATTGGTTTATGAGTTGCGTAAAATTTTAGAAATATACAAATATAAGTAATTTATTTATGAAAGTAATAAATAAATCATATAAAAATAAGAGTAAATTCCTTTTTGAGTCCCTGTGTTTTGTTGATTTTAACTACTTGAGTCCAACATTTTCATTTTTAACCATCTGAATACCTGGTTGATAATTCTATAACACTCTGAGTCCAAATTACTAACACCATCCATTTATTCTGTTAAGATTTTGTGAAAAGACAATTATACCCCTTTTATTAATAAATAAAATAAAGATATGACTAGCTGTATACCATCTGTCCATCTATATTCTTATGATCTTATCTCATATCTTTCTCTCTCTCTCTCTCTCTCTCTCTAAATTTACAACCACCACCAATGTCTCCATAAACCACCAGGAAGAACAACATACACCACCTGCAACCGCCTCGTCTCTCAGACCTCTTTCATCTCTCCTACTCTCTCTAAACACCCATTCTCTCTCTATCATCTCTCTCTCTCTCTCTCTCTCTCTCTCTCTCCCTCCAAACCCCATCCTTCTCGTCACCACCATTAATCTCCTCCGCAAAACCAGATCTGAAACTATATTAACCTCCGCCTTCTGAATAAAGGACGTGAAGATATATTATCTGGCCGATCAACAACTACGAAGTCATTCAGTGTTTCTGATGTAGATATAATAGAAGATAAGCTTCCAGGTGGGAGGTGAGCGGAGGTTGTAATGGTGGTGGGAGGTGGGCGGTTGGGGGTTAGGGTTCAGGTGGAACGGATGTGCAGGTTGTAGTGGCGGTGGGAGGTGGACGGGTTCAGGTGGAACGAATTGGGGACAGATTATGGTGGTGGGTGCAGTGATGGTGGAGGTGCAGTGGTGGACGTGCAGCGGTGGTGGTGGTTTGAAGGTGGATTTAGGGGGTTAGGGTTATAGATATGGATTTGGGGGTTAGGGTTAAGATCGATGTGGTGGGGTGTGGTGGGAGGTGGGTGGTTGTCGTGTGATACTAATGGTGGTGGAAAGGTGGTGGTTAATGGTGGTGAGGCAGGTGTGTGTGTGAGAGAGAGCTGCTTTATTATTATTATTATTATTATTATTATTAATTATATTTTATTTTATTTATGCATTAAAGACTTGTACGTTAAACCTTATGCATTACATAGTTGTACCTATGTGTAAAATGACTGAGATACCCTTATAGTTAACTGACTTGATTAACGACGTTAGAAAATTGGACTCAAACCATAACAAACTTAAAACACTAGGATTCAGAATGTTAAAAATGAAAATGTTGGACTCAAGTAGTTAAAATCAACAAAACTCAGGGACTTAAAAAGGAATTTACTCTAAAAATAATAATGAAAATACAATTTTAAAGCCATCACGTATGTTTTTCTTCAATGTGATTTAGTTATTTTGACATTTTCAGTCTAAAAAGGATATTTTTTTTTGTCCTGTGGTTGAGTTCACCTTTTTATCATTCTAGTCCTTGATACAATGGTATTGAGAAAGTTGTTAACTTCTCAAATCTTCCTTCTGATTTTAAGTTTTTTTTATCCAATTTAGATAAAAGTAGAGAACCTAGGTCATATTCTGAGGCTGTTAAAGACCCTAATTGGGTTAAGGCCATGAATGATGAACTAGAGGCTCTATATAGGAATAATACTTGGAAGGTTGTTGACCTCCCAAAGGGTAGACATAAAATTGGTTGTAAATGGATCTATAAGATCAAATATAAGTCATCTGGTGAGGTTGATAGGTATAAGGCTAGGTTAGTGGCTAAAGGGTTCAGCCAAAAGGAAGGTGTTGTCTATGAGGAAACATTTTCTCCTGTTGTTAAAATGGTTACTATTAGATGTGTTGTGAGTCTTGCTGTACAAAATAACTGGCAAATCTATCAGTTAGATGTTAACAATGCTTTCTTATATGGTGATTAGTTTGAAGAGGTGTATATGTCTATGCCTGATGGCTTAAATTCTGATCCCAATAAGGTGTGTAAGTTAGAAAAGTCCTTATATGGTCTAAAACAAGCTCCTAGGATGTGGAACAAAAAACTTGTTGATTCATTAGTTGAATTTGGTTTTGTTCAAAGTATGTGTGATTATTCTATGTTTGTCAAAAATGTTGGTGACCTGTTTCTTGTGCTTTTGGTATATGTTGATGATATTATCATCACTGGTAACTCTAAGTCTGAAATTAAGAATGTAAAAAAACTGTTTTAAATCTAAATTCTTGATAAAAGACTTAGGGGAACTGAAATATTTTCTAGGCATTGAAGTTGTTAAAAATGAAACTGGTTTGTGCTTAACTCAAAGGAAATACTGCACTGAGCTTTAGCTGAATATGGTATGTTGGGTTGTAAGCCTGTCTCATGTCCTATTGAACAAAATCATGTTTTGACCCATATTGTCAAGAGTCATAATAAACTTCTTTCTAATCCTGTTGGTTATCAACAGCTTGTAGGGAAGTTGATTTACCTTTCTCACACCCGGCCTGATATCTCATACTCAGTGCACTACCTAAGTCAATATATGCATAAGCCGACTGAGGGGCATCTCAGTATTGCCTTAAGGCTTCTTAGATACTTAAAAAGTGCCCCTGGTCTTGGCATTCAGTTTTCTAAGAATGATACTTTTGACTTAGTTGTTCATTCTGATTCGGATGGGGCTAAGTGCCCTGAGACAAGGAAATCAGTCACTGGTTTTTGTGTTTTGTTGGGTAATTGCCTTGTCTCATGGAAGAGTAAAAAGCAGGCTACCATTTCTCGGTCTTCAGCTGAAGCTGAATACCGAGCTATGTGTTCAACTGCTTGTGAAGTCATGTGGATCAAGAATCTTTTATCTGAACTCAATGTTTATGTTAACTTGCCTGTTGGTCTTAGTTGTGACAGTTCTGCAGCTTTGTCAATTGCTGCTAATCCTGTCTTCTATGATAAGACTAAGCATTTTGAATTGGATCTGTTTTTTCTTAGAGACTTGATCTCTAAAGGTGTTATTAAAACAATTAAAGTCAGCTCAAGTGATCAACTTGCTGATTTGTTCACTAAAGGGGTTTCTTCATCTCAACATGAGAAACTATGTCATTTGATAAAATTGATCAATTGTTTTAAGTAATAAAATTGAGGGGGGGTGTTAATATATATATATATATTACAATTTTATTTCTTTCTTTTCTATAACATGTTGCATAAGGTTGGTTTTGCAGGCGTTGTTGCTGCTGGATTCTGGTCTGGTGGATTTAGCCTGAGAGCCCAAGGGTTGCAGATTGATATGGCCCAGTATGTTATCCAGAAGGTGGCCCAGCTTGTTAGTGCTTGAGCCCATAAGTGGTGCGGCCCATCTTTGGCCCATCTTTGCTCTGGTTGTGTTATCTGTGTGGATTGCCAGCGTGGCAATCCCCACACCAAAAGCAGACGGCCTGGATTAAAGGATTTTGTGTTTTCTCTCGTTTGATCGACGGCTCCTATAGGCTCGGTTGTGCTTCTTACCGAGCCTATCTCTTGCCTATTTATTGTTTTCCTCGTGTTGTGTTTCCAGTTTTACGATCTCTGCTCTCTCTCACACATATTTTACTCTCTCTCATCTTACACAAGTTTTAGGGTATTCAAGATCATCTTGATCTTGAATCTGTTGTGCTCTATTGTGTTCTGTAGAGTGATTATCGTGTATAATCACTTCTGAGTGTTGAGGGTTCTTGATTGTAGTGAGGATTACTTGTGTTGTTTTTGATTCAGATTTTTTATTGTTGCTTTACATATTAATAAAGTCAATCTGTGTCGACTATTTTGATAGAACCCATTAAAATCGTGCCGTGATTTGTGTCAACCTATTTAACATTTGTTTGTAGGTATGAGTAATAGCTAATAGCTTCGTAACAATTTAAACGACGACTCATATTTCTTTTCAAATATCCATTTTAGTTAGAAACATTCATTTGATCTCATATTTGTGACTTTGTATTAATGTTTTAAATAAAAATTGTTTTACTAGATTATCCATATATATTAAGATTCATATATCCGTGGCAATTTTGGGTTGAATTGTTAATCAATGAAAGTGATTCAACACGATATATTAAATTATCTGGTTTCGGTTCTTTGTCAAATCTCATTTCTACTCTATTTTCTAACACCATAAAATCAGCTAACATTGTTCGTTTAACACACAGATTGATTCAACATATGTGAATTATGTCACACTATGTTAGTAGTTAATAAGAATAAGGGTCATTTCTGTAATAAATGAAAGATAGAGGGCAAAAGTTGTAATAAGAAATGGTAGTTATAGTTAGTTAAAATGGGCGGGAACTGATGTATAAAAGGGGTATTGAATCATTGTAATAGAGTTAGCTATGAATTGAATGAAACCTTCTTCTCTGTGATTCTTTTCTATCATTTGTAGCCTAACAATTGGTATCAGAGACATTGGTCCTCTCGACCTCAGCTCAACCGCCACCAACCGTCGTAACCACCACCATAACAACCAACCGTTATTGTAAAACACCATTATCACAGCTTCAACTCACCATTGTTGTTATCATTTTCCTTCGAATTTCTTTCTATTTTTCACCAATTCAATCATCTTCTTCTTCAATTCTTCAATTGAATCCTCAAATCTTCTTTTCTTTTTAATCTACTCTGTTTTTCTTTAGGTCCTAGATTAATCAGTTGTTTGATTACATCCTTCCATTGAAGATATCAACTCGTGATTCTTCAATTCCTATAGATTGATCATTTGTGATTCGTCTATTCCTAAACAAATTTCAATCATGACATCCACTTGAAATCAAAATCTTGAACAAAAAATTCAAGAACACGATAACACCTTAAACAGATTAGAAACAGCAGCCGGTAATGTAACATCACAAAATTTTCCCCAAAATTTTAATACATAAAAAGCCCTTATATATATATATATATATATATATATATATATATATATATTTATTACACCTTTATCATTAATATTATACAAATGTGCCTAAGTCTTTATTTATCCTAACTCACAACTTATATACATACATAAATGTATATAAATAATAATAATAATAATAATAATAATAATAATAATATGATTCTAAATTCTTTTTTTTTTTTCACATACAAGATTTTTTTTTTTAAATAAAGCCTTGAGTCAAATAGTCAAAGTCCTAGTCAAAGTCTTAGTCAAACAGTCAAAGTCTTAGTCAAATAGTCAATTCATCATAAAACCTTACTTTATGGTGTTGGCCAATTTTAATGGCTAATTGAATCCAAAACTAGTATAAAAACCCACCTATGACCCATTATACTTTGCACCTCTAAATCGATTGTTTCAATCCGATTAAACTTTCCCTCATACCTTTCTTCTATAGTCTATTACTTCTACAATTGAAGCTTTGATTATAAGCTCTTGTAATTGGCGAATTAGAGGCTTGATATTCTTTCTTTTTCGTTTTCTTCAATTTGGACTAGCTACGTTGTTGAGTCTTTGGGATTCGCCTCGCATACATTCACAACACATTATTCTATTTTTTTTACGAGACATAACATTTTGCTAAGGTGAGTTTTACATAGCCCCTTTTCTATTTATCACCATTTTTGGGGTGAAACATGTTACAACAATATTTATGCAATTCAATCATCAATGTGTCTATGTGTATTTCTATGTTGCATTATGTCTTGAACATGGCATAGCATATGCCTCCCCAATACCCATGTTCTGGGTGATGCCATTCCACCAAGTCAATGCCACGTCCTGAAATAACGCAGCCGAATACTTCACCCGATCTTCTGGAAGACAGTTACACATCAGAAATACCGACTCCACTTTCTCCAACCACCTTAGCAAGCTAACCGCACCCTCAGTGCCAGAGAATTCCTGGGGCTTACAGTCCCGGAACATCTTGTAGGTGCACATGGGTGGGGGTGGGTCAACAGGACCACCTGAAATGAAACGTATGAGAAACCACGAATAACGTAAACAAGGCTCACCAATGAGGCAAAGAAAATGGATAAAACAACTTACCACCACCGTTGTGCCCTAACTGGAAGGCAGCTTGGAGCAAGTTGTTCAGATCAGCCTGTGATAGGTTAATACCTCCACCACGACCACCAGCACCACCGCGACCACCACCACGTCCACCATTGCGACCACCTCCACGTCCTCCACGCACTCCAGACATGATTCTGGCAGAAAGAACGAGAAAATTTAGTTTCGCAGTTAAAGATAACCACTAATGTTCACAAGATCACGGCTAGATCCAATCCAGGACTATCCCTCCAAACCCAGAGTTCACCAGGACTTCCATGCATTTCGTTTTATGATTTTGTGTGCACCCAAAATGATAAAACGCTCTACATGGTCCTCCCAGTGTTCTCCTAGTTCAAAGTTCAAATCACCGAACATAGACTCTTAGCTACACACCGTACTACTACGGTAGTTTATGACAAGTGTTTCTATTGGAGTGCGAAAGGGAGATGTCCGAGCCTTGGACAAATCTCAAGAGCACACGAGTTACCCCAATAGACCACACTGCCTAGAAAACAAGTAACCGAACCTAAGGTAGAACGGATGATGTAACGTAGAAAGACCAACGATTTAGAGACACCCCGACAAGACCATACGTATACCACTATAACGTTTAGTACCATGTGATCGTCTAGTGTGTGTGACTCGGCTATAGACTAGACTCTACATGCAGTCCTAGTTCACTATAACCATTGGCTCTGATACCAATCTGTCACACCCTCAAAATCCACTTGCGGAGTTTTACCGCGAGGCGCATGACAAACCAGGATCCAAACCAACGATCACAATAAACAAGTCTAAATGAATATAAATGCAATTTCCAAACATAGTTTAAAATCCCGTTTACAGCGGAAGCTTATTCAAAAACAGTATCTCAACCATAAAACAATAGTTCAACGTTCAATGACCATGCAACCCTAGTTAGACGCCGTGCAGACGCGTGCGCCCTAGTCCAGTCATGCTACCTTAGCGACCTGAGAAAACATGTAAAAGTTTACGTCAGCACAAAAATGCTGGTGAGTTTACAGGTTTTGTATCCAAGTACCAAGTCCACCTGTCCATACTATAACAAATAGAAAACCAGTATACGCTAGCTAGGCGTACGTTTTGTTACTACCACGATTGGAAAACCATTACTAACGCGAATACCAAAAGTATGCCCGATGTAGTTCCTGTTGTTCCTGTTGTTCCTGTTTGAGACAATATGCACCCGCCGACCCTCCAAGTCGACGAGCGGGGTTGGTCACTCCCAATAGCGCTATTCACATTTCCCCGTTGTGCAAACCCGCACATTCATGGTTCCCCCCGGGACTTCCAAAGATCGTGTAGTACACAATAGAAACCCATAGTATGACAGTAGTTACCAAATAATCGTTTTAACACATGTTTTCTCCCCCGAAAGTATAAAACCAGTTTAAAAGAGGGGCCGTAAACTCACCTTAAGTTGCGTTACTCCTTAACCCGAGTAAACCCAGCTGCTATGCTAGTCCCGTAAGCGGCGACCTAACATACGACAGTTACAAGTACTTAGACTAATAACCCGCAGGTTAATTAGTCCCTAGATGTCCAGACCATAACCAAGTTCGTTTGAAAACACCGTGACTGTTTAACCGACCCAAAGTACAAGACTCGACATCCCATTGGTGACCCGAGACTCCCCGTGTTATGTTTACGCTCCAAAACGTACAATAACGCAAGTACACTTAACATACGTTAACGCACAACAAGTTATAGCACATAGTTCACGTATCACCGAAATACATCCAAATATATGTTACCAAGTTATTAGACATGTTACGGGGTTCCTAGCATGTTACTACATGTTAAATCGGGTCTCGGAATGCTAATTTACACTTACAGCAGCAGTACACACGATTAGGAAAAGTCAACTAGCAATTAGGTTGGTCAACTAGCAATTAGAAATCCTACTCGCCTCTATTATAGGCGATTAGGAGCTACTCCCCTGAACTTACTAGCAATTAGGGCTATTCCCCTGAACTTATAGGCAATTAGGGCTATTCCCCTGAACTTATAGGCAATTAGGGCTATTCCCCTGAACTTATAGGCAATTAGGGCTAATCACCTGATCTTACACAAGAGTAGACCTCTACTCGCCTATAATATGGGCGATTAGCACCCTACTCGCCTATAACATAGGCGATTAGGAATGCTACTCGCCTGTAACCTTGCTGTTCCGGTTTTTCGCGCGTTTAACGCTCCAAATCAGATCCAGAACGTGTGTAACCACCCAATATCATCCCAAACACAATCCTAAACATGTTTAACCCAAAATCCTTCGTTTAACCTCGTATAATCAGTCCTGCATGCAACCAAGTAATCCAAACACCAATTCACATAGCATGCAACATCATACAAACACGCGTAATCATAACCCTAATATCCAATTACTGAGATTCCTATTATCATAATATCAATATCAATACTGATCTATCATAATAACATATCAAATCATCATCATGAATCATAAAAACCCTACTTTCTAATCATACACACTCATAATGCATGCATATTAGTTATAATCCGATTAACAACCCTTATTGACGATTTTCAGAAAGCTTTTTCGTTTAAGAACAGGTCTGGACCATTAGGGATTGATTAAAAACGTTTATAAAGAGTTATGGATGAAAATCAAACCTTAGGATTATGAAAATATGATGATTCAAGCTTGAAACCTTGAGTTTTGATCAAAAATCGCCTTCCAGAGGTTGTTTATGTGTTGGGGCAGGTTATAGGACGACTAGGGTTGGTATAATGAAGTTTAGGAGGTTAAGTATGGTATTTATAGTCGTTTTTAGTCGTCCAGCCCGTTACTAGCGAGTATGCAGCAGTTTCAGGCGATTAGGGCTTGTAATCGCCTGAATGTTCATGTGATTGGGCCTACTCGCCCTTAGCTACACACGAGTAGGGCCCTAATCGCCCCTAGGGTCTCCTACTCGCCTCCCCTATAGGTGATTAGGCCTCCTACTCGCCTATAGGGGTTGGTCTTGTGTGTTTTGCGCGTTAAACCCCGTTTTAACATATGTTAATGCATATTCACGTACCGACAAGTCATATAATGATTGTAAACACATAACACAAGTAAATACACATATTTACACTCGTTCACCAATTCCCGGGACTCGAGACTCGTACGTTCCGTATGCTCTGACGATCCTACAAATCGTCACCGTTTGTACACTTGGTTAAGGACTGACATCTAACGAACCTCTAGACCAACATCCAATGATCTTCTAGACTAACCAATAGTTCCCGAACCATAACCCGACTTAACTAACCCAGTTAAGTACAATATACGCGTGACTCGCTAAGGTAGACTTTTCATCTAGACAACGTTGTTAACCAGAATTTGCCGGGTGTCACATCATCCCCACGTTAAAAGAATTTTCGTCCCGAAAATTGCACAAGTATCAAAAGAACAAAAGACATAACGAAGGAAGCAAACAAAAGATAGAGACCAAAAGAGAGATTTACCCGAGTTGTCACATCATCCCCACGTTAAAAGGAATCTCGACCCGAGATTCATTCAGCTGCCGAAGAGACATGTCTCGACTCGAACGCTTCCTTAGGAAAAAGATGAGGATACTTAGACTTCATCTGATCCTCCCGTTTGACACGTGAAAGACGTTATGTACGTTACCGAGCTCCGTCGGTAGATCAAGTCGATATGCCACCGGTCCAATCCGTTCCAGGATCGTAAATGGGCCGACATATCGCGGATTGAGTTTGCCACGCTTCCCAAAGCGTATGACGCCCTTCCACGGTGAGACTTTTAGAAGTACCTTGTCATTGACTTGGAACTCCAGTGGTTTGCGACGCTGATCGGCATAACTCTTTTGCCGGTCCCGTGCCGCCGCCAACCGATTACGAATCTGTACGATCTTTTCCGAAGTTTCGTACACTAGTTCAGGCCCAGTGAGTTGACTCTCACCCACTTCAGCCCAACAAAGAGGAGAACGGCATTTCCGTCCGTACAATGCTTCGAACGGAGCAGCCTTGATGCTCGTGTGATAACTGTTATTGTACGAGAATTCTACTAACGGTAGATGAGCTTCCCAACCTTTGCCAAAATCGATCACACATGCCCGCAGCATGTCTTCTAAAGTTTGAATCGTACGCTCACTCTGACCGTCAGTCTGTGGATGGTAAGCCGTACTCATGTCTAGTTGGGTACCCAAAGCCTTGTGCAAAGACTTCCAAAAGTGAGAAGTAAAATGGGAGTCACGATCCGAGATAATAGAAACTGGTACCCCGTGCTTAGAAACAACTTCTTTCAAGTAAAGGCGAGCCAAACGATCCATGGTGTCGGTCTCCTTAATGGCAAGAAAATGAGCTGATTTCGTCAACCGATCGACAATCACCCATATCTTGTCGTTCCCGCTTGGTGATTTAGGAAGTTGTGTGACAAAATCCATAGTAATCCGTTCCCATTTCCATTCCGGAATTTCAGGTTGTTGCAGGAGACCCGACGGTTTCTGGTATTCCACCTTGACCTTAGCACAGGTCAAGCATTTGCTCACGTATGAGGCTATGTCCGACCTCATGTTTGGCCACCAGTAAAGCACCTTCAGATCTTGGTACATCTTATCCGAACCAGGATGAATAGAATACCGGGACTTATGAGCCTCATCAAGGACAAGCTCCCGTAGTCCCCCGAACAAAGGAACCCATATACGTTCTGCGAAATAGTGCAGGCCATCAGACCTTCGCTCTAGGTGCTTGTCGGCACCGTGCATAGTTTCAGCTTTAAGGTTTTCCTCCTTCAAAGCTTCCAATTGGGCAGAACGGAGTTGATCAGGTAACGATGAATGAATAGTGAGCTGCAACGCCCGAACGCGACGAGGTTTAGTAGATTCCTTCCTGCTCAAGGCGTCTGCTACAACATTCGCCTTGCCAGGATGGTACTTAATAGCACAATCATAGTCGTTCAAAAGTTCGATCCAACGATGCTGCCGTATGTTCAAATGTTGTTGGTCGAAAATGTGTTGGAGACTCTTGTGATCGGTGTAGATGGTGCATTTGGTACCGTACAAGTAATGTCTCCAAATTTTCAACGCGAATACCACGGCACCCAACTCCAAGTCATGAGTTGTGTAGTTCTTCTCGTGCACTTTGAGTTGACGAGAAGCATACGCAATCACTTTCTCGCGTTGCATCAACACGCAACCGAGTCCATGAATAGAAGCATCACAGTAAACAACAAAATCATCAGGACCCTCAGGTAAAGACAAAATAGGAGCAGAACACAGTTTGGACTTCAGTTCTTCAAACGCTGACTCTTGTGGTTCACCCCAGTCGAATTTTCTATCCTTCTGAGTGAGAGTGGTGAGGGGTTGAGCAATCTTCGAGAACCCCTGAATGAAACGACGATAGTAGCCCGCAAGGCCTAGGAATTGCCGCACCTCAGTTGGCGTCTTAGGTGCTCCCCAGTCCTTGATCGCTTCGATTTTAGCTGGATCGACATGAATCCCTAGTTCATTAACCACATGTCCTAGGAATTGCACTTCGCGTAACCAAAAGTCACACTTTGAGAACTTGGCGTAAAGTCTTTCCCGTCGCAAGAGTTCCAAAACTAACCGCAGATGTTCCCCGTGTTCGGTCTCGTTCTTGGAGTAGATCAGAATGTCATCAATAAACACAATGACGAATTTGTCCAAATATGGTTTACAGACGCGGTTCATCAAGTCCATGAAAACCGCCGGTGCGTTCGTAACACCGAAAGGCATGACCAAGAATTCGAAATGGCCATAACGTGTTCGAAAAGCAGTCTTTGCAACATCAGCCTCCCTGACGCGCAGCTGGTGATAACCGGACCTCAAATCAATCTTGGAATAATAACTAGAACCCTGAAGCTGGTCGAATAGATCATCAATACGTGGAAGAGGATAACGGTTCTTGACGGTCAATTTGTTCAGCTCTCTGTAGTCCACACACAATCGGAAACTTCCATCCTTCTTCTTAACAAATAAAATCGGGGCTCCCCAAGGGGAAGAACTTGGTCGGATGAAACCCTTGTCCAAGAGTTCCTGTAACTGACTAGACAATTCCTGCATCTCGGGAGGTGCAAGACGGTAGGGGGCCCGAGCAATAGGAGCAGCCCCTGGTACAAGATCAATACCGAACTCGACTTGACGATGAGGAGGAAGACCAGATAAATCATCGGGAAAAACATCAGGAAACTCGCGTACCACCGGAATGTCGTCGATCTTCTTTTCATCACCAGAGGAAACAGATAAAAGCGCCAATACGGCTGGATAACCCTTTCGAAGACATTTAAGGGCTTTCATGCTAGAGATGATGTTTAGCGGAACACCACCCTTGATACCGTACACAGAAAGAAATTCTCCATCAGGGAGAGGAATCCGAATAACCTTATCGTAACAGACGATCTCCGCGCGATACAAAGATAACCAATCCATTCCTACTACCACGTCAAAACTACCCAAAGGTACCGGCATAAGGTCGATGGGGAATGATAAACCCGACAACTCTAATTGACACTCCCGAAGGATACTAGTAGCTTCAATCGTTTTACCGTCAGCCAACTCAATAATATACTTGGTCTCTAATGGTACGGGTACTACATCTAGCAGTCGACTAACATCCATGGATACAAAACTCTTGTCGGCACCAGAATCAAATAACACGCTAACAGAACGATTATTGAGAAGAAACGTACCGGTGACTGTGTCAGGGTCCTGTCTAGCCTCAGCAGCTCCAATGACGAAGGCACGTGCATTTCTGCCGCCGCCCCCGTTGTTACCATTCCCGTTGTTCCCACCCTGCTTCAGTTTTGGGCAATCCTTCTTGTAATGCCCAGTGTCACC
This sequence comes from Ambrosia trifida, assembly GCA_028751855.1. Lineage (NCBI taxonomy): Eukaryota > Viridiplantae > Streptophyta > Magnoliopsida > Asterales > Asteraceae > Ambrosia > Ambrosia trifida. The sequence goes on from CM054132.1 coordinate 78,748,526, forward strand.
ACAGTTGTAGCATCCTTGTTTCCCTGTAGTCCCCTGAGTAGTCGGAGCTGAGCTGTTAGTCGGAGCCTGAGTCGATGGAAGTGTAGCACGACAATCCTTAGCATAATGCCCTGTTCGCTGGCAGCGGTGACAACGGTTACTGTCGCAGTTCCCTTGGTGATGGCGTCCACACTTGTTGCATTTGGGCAGTTTTCCCGCATAACCACCCTGCTTGTTACCCGAAGAAGATGAACCCCCATTATCAAACCTTTTACCCTGCTGTGTAGACCCAGATCCTTTCCCGTCGTTCTCCCACTTGCGCTTGTTGTTCTCTGGGGCCTTAACAGTCGAACCTTTCGCAGGCAAAATCCCCTCATTCACTTTTAAGTTGGTCATCCTATGGGCCGATCGAACTACCTCCGCATAAGTAGGATGATTTCCAGCAGCCACTAACCCTGCAATTTCCGGTACTAACCCTGAGACATAGTGTTCAATCCTACGATATTCTGGCACGTGCAGATCAGGACACAGCACTGCCAACTCATTCCGTCTCACAGTATACTTCTCGATTTCCGACCCAGTCATCTTGAGGTTCCACACCTCATGCTCCAGCTTCTGTACCTCTTCCCTCGGACAATACTCACGTTTCAGCAACTGCACAAAGTTCTCCCATGGCATAGCATATGCCTCCCCAATACCCATGTTCTGGGTGATGCCATTCCACCAAGTCAATGCCACGTCCTGAAATAACGCAGCCGAATACTTCACCCGATCTTCTGGAAGACAGTTACACATCAGAAATACCGACTCCACTTTCTCCAACCACCTTAGCAAGCTAACCGCACCCTCAGTGCCAGAGAATTCCTGGGGCTTACAGTCCCGGAACATCTTGTAGGTGCACATGGGTGGGGGTGGGTCAACAGGACCACCTGAAATGAAACGTATGAGAAACCACGAATAACGTAAACAAGGCTCACCAATGAGGCAAAGAAAATGGATAAAACAACTTACCACCACCGTTGTGCCCTAACTGGAAGGCAGCTTGGAGCAAGTTGTTCAGATCAGCCTGTGATAGGTTAATACCTCCACCACGACCACCAGCACCACCGCGACCACCACCACGTCCACCATTGCGACCACCTCCACGTCCTCCACGCACTCCAGACATGATTCTGGCAGAAAGAACGAGAAAATTTAGTTTCGCAGTTAAAGATAACCACTAATGTTCACAAGATCACGGCTAGATCCAATCCAGGACTATCCCTCCAAACCCAGAGTTCACCAGGACTTCCATGCATTTCGTTTTATGATTTTGTGTGCACCCAAAATGATAAAACGCTCTACATGGTCCTCCCAGTGTTCTCCTAGTTCAAAGTTCAAATCACCGAACATAGACTCTTAGCTACACACCGTACTACTACGGTAGTTTATGACAAGTGTTTCTATTGGAGTGCGAAAGGGAGATGTCCGAGCCTTGGACAAATCTCAAGAGCACACGAGTTACCCCAATAGACCACACTGCCTAGAAAACAAGTAACCGAACCTAAGGTAGAACGGATGATGTAACGTAGAAAGACCAACGATTTAGAGACACCCCGACAAGACCATACGTATACCACTATAACGTTTAGTACCATGTGATCGTCTAGTGTGTGTGACTCGGCTATAGACTAGACTCTACATGCAGTCCTAGTTCACTATAACCATTGGCTCTGATACCAATCTGTCACACCCTCAAAATCCACTTGCGGAGTTTTACCGCGAGGCGCATGACAAACCAGGATCCAAACCAACGATCACAATAAACAAGTCTAAATGAATATAAATGCAATTTCCAAACATAGTTTAAAATCCCGTTTACAGCGGAAGCTTATTCAAAAACAGTATCTCAACCATAAAACAATAGTTCAACGTTCAATGACCATGCAACCCTAGTTAGACGCCGTGCAGACGCGTGCGCCCTAGTCCAGTCATGCTACCTTAGCGACCTGAGAAAACATGTAAAAGTTTACGTCAGCACAAAAATGCTGGTGAGTTTACAGGTTTTGTATCCAAGTACCAAGTCCACCTGTCCATACTATAACAAATAGAAAACCAGTATACGCTAGCTAGGCGTACGTTTTGTTACTACCACGATTGGAAAACCATTACTAACGCGAATACCAAAAGTATGCCCGATGTAGTTCCTGTTGTTCCTGTTGTTCCTGTTTGAGACAATATGCACCCGCCGACCCTCCAAGTCGACGAGCGGGGTTGGTCACTCCCAATAGCGCTATTCACATTTCCCCGTTGTGCAAACCCGCACATTCATGGTTCCCCCCGGGACTTCCAAAGATCGTGTAGTACACAATAGAAACCCATAGTATGACAGTAGTTACCAAATAATCGTTTTAACACATGTTTTCTCCCCCGAAAGTATAAAACCAGTTTAAAAGAGGGGCCGTAAACTCACCTTAAGTTGCGTTACTCCTTAACCCGAGTAAACCCAGCTGCTATGCTAGTCCCGTAAGCGGCGACCTAACATACGACAGTTACAAGTACTTAGACTAATAACCCGCAGGTTAATTAGTCCCTAGATGTCCAGACCATAACCAAGTTCGTTTGAAAACACCGTGACTGTTTAACCGACCCAAAGTACAAGACTCGACATCCCATTGGTGACCCGAGACTCCCCGTGTTATGTTTACGCTCCAAAACGTACAATAACGCAAGTACACTTAACATACGTTAACGCACAACAAGTTATAGCACATAGTTCACGTATCACCGAAATACATCCAAATATATGTTACCAAGTTATTAGACATGTTACGGGGTTCCTAGCATGTTACTACATGTTAAATCGGGTCTCGGAATGCTAATTTACACTTACAGCAGCAGTACACACGATTAGGAAAAGTCAACTAGCAATTAGGTTGGTCAACTAGCAATTAGAAATCCTACTCGCCTCTATTATAGGCGATTAGGAGCTACTCCCCTGAACTTACTAGCAATTAGGGCTATTCCCCTGAACTTATAGGCAATTAGGGCTATTCCCCTGAACTTATAGGCAATTAGGGCTATTCCCCTGAACTTATAGGCAATTAGGGCTAATCACCTGATCTTACACAAGAGTAGACCTCTACTCGCCTATAATATGGGCGATTAGCACCCTACTCGCCTATAACATAGGCGATTAGGAATGCTACTCGCCTGTAACCTTGCTGTTCCGGTTTTTCGCGCGTTTAACGCTCCAAATCAGATCCAGAACGTGTGTAACCACCCAATATCATCCCAAACACAATCCTAAACATGTTTAACCCAAAATCCTTCGTTTAACCTCGTATAATCAGTCCTGCATGCAACCAAGTAATCCAAACACCAATTCACATAGCATGCAACATCATACAAACACGCGTAATCATAACCCTAATATCCAATTACTGAGATTCCTATTATCATAATATCAATATCAATACTGATCTATCATAATAACATATCAAATCATCATCATGAATCATAAAAACCCTACTTTCTAATCATACACACTCATAATGCATGCATATTAGTTATAATCCGATTAACAACCCTTATTGACGATTTTCAGAAAGCTTTTTCGTTTAAGAACAGGTCTGGACCATTAGGGATTGATTAAAAACGTTTATAAAGAGTTATGGATGAAAATCAAACCTTAGGATTATGAAAATATGATGATTCAAGCTTGAAACCTTGAGTTTTGATCAAAAATCGCCTTCCAGAGGTTGTTTATGTGTTGGGGCAGGTTATGGGACGACTAGGGTTGGTATAATGAAGTTTAGGAGGTTAAGTATGGTATTTATGGTCGTTTTTAGTCGTCCAGCCCGTTACTAGCGAGTATGCAGCAGTTTCAGGCGATTAGGGCTTGTAATCGCCTGAATGTTCATGTGATTGGGCCTACTCGCCCTTAGCTACACACGAGTAGGGCCCTAATCGCCCCTAGGGTCTCCTACTCGCCTCCCCTATAGGTGATTAGGCCTCCTACTCGCCTATAGGGGTTGGTCTTGTGTGTTTTGCGCGTTAAACCCCGTTTTAACATATGTTAATGCATATTCACGTACCGACAAGTCATATAATGATTGTAAACACATAACACAAGTAAATACACATATTTACACTCGTTCACCAATTCCCGGGACTCGAGACTCGTACGTTCCGTATGCTCTGACGATCCTACAAATCGTCACCGTTTGTACACTTGGTTAAGGACTGACATCTAACGAACCTCTAGACCAACATCCAATGATCTTCTAGACTAACCAATAGTTCCCGAACCATAACCCGACTTAACTAACCCAGTTAAGTACAATATACGCGTGACTCGCTAAGGTAGACTTTTCATCTAGACAACGTTGTTAACCAGAATTTGCCAGGTGTCACACTGTTACTCAATCAGGATGCAATGGGTGCATTGGCATCCATTAGACAAACAGGTACCCTGGATAAATTGAATCAAGAATTTGATTTAGCCTTAACAAGGGTAACTATTTGTGATGAGTATGCTGTTAGTCTGTACCTAAGAGCTTTAAAGCCTGAAATTGGGTATCAAGTGAGAATGTTAAGGCCCACAAACCTGCCTGAAGCATATCTGCTAGCCAGAATGCAAGATGAGGCATTACAAGCCATTCAACCTAAATCATCAAGAAGCACTTATTCTTCCTATAATAATAGTAATAATAATAACAAAGCCTTATCTGGGGCAAACACCAATAAACTCTCATTATTGCCTAGTCCCAAACCTGTAAGTGCTAGAAAATGGACTTTAACTCACAAAGAAATTGAAGAAAAGAGGGCTAAAGGAGAGTGTTTTGGGTGCAATGAAAAGTATTCACAAGGACATGTTTGTAAGAACAAACAGTTATTCTCCATAGAGTTAGTTGGGATGGAGGATACTATAGGTGATGTTGAGGAAGAAGAGATAAATATGGCAAAAGTAATGGCACAACAGTTACAAGAACCAAAGATATCTTTAAATGCCATGATGGGAGTGCCTTCATATTCTACCATGAGAATTAAAGGCTCTATTGGCACAAAAACTCTCCATATTTTGAGTGATTCAGGATCAACTCATAATTTTCTGAATGAACAGTTGGCTTTGAAAATGAATTGTCCTGTTAAATCTATTCCTGAAGTGAAGGTAACTGTGGCTGATGGAAAGCAGTTAAGTTGTACTAAGATGTGTCCTGATTTCCAATGGATGATGCAGGGAGTATGGTTTAAGGCTGATGTCATATTGGTTCCATTACCAAATTATGACATGGTTTTAGGAGTGCAATGGTTACAAACATTGGATGACATTGTTTGGAATTTCAAGAAATTGACAATGAAATTCACCATTGGCACTAAGACAGTTGAATTAAAAGGAATTGAAGACACAAAAGTTTCTTTGTGTTCAGCAGAGAAAATGGAAGATTTAATTCAGAAATCTTGTGATATAGCCTCCATTCAACTGTTCAGTTTACAAGCCACAGGGGAGGACAAGTTTCAGCATAATGCTAAGGTACAGGAGGGCACTAAAAGTCAGGAGATGGAGAATTTGTTAAAAGAATTTGATGATGTTTTTGCTGTCCCCACTGAATTACCTCCTACAAGAGACTGTGATCATAGAATATTCTTAAAGGATGAAGGAGTCAATATCAATCAGAGGCCTTACAGGTATCCAGCTGCCCAGAAAGATGTGCTTGAAAAGCTAACAAAAGAATTATTAGATTCTGGTGTAGTAAGAAATAGCAAAAGTGCTTTTGCTTCACCAGTTGTATTGGTTAAAAAGAAAGATGGGTCTTGGAGATTCTGTGTGGATTATAGACAGCTGAATGAAGCTACAATAAAAAACAGATTTCCAATACCCCTTATTGAGGAACTACTTGATGAGTTAGGAGGGGCAACTGTATTCTCAAAGCTGGATTTAAGGTCTGGGTACCACCAAGTCAGAATGGATGAAAGGGATATCCACAAGACTGCTTTTAGAACCCATCAGGGTCTATTTGAGTTTGTGGTGATGCCCTTTGGGCTGACAAATGCACCAGCAACATTCCAGGCTCTAATGAACTCTACTTTTCAGTCATTAATGAGGAAGACCACATTGGTTTTCTTTGATGACATACTTGTCTATAGCCTAAGTATGCAACAGCATGTGCATGATCTAAGACAGGTATTACATTTATTAAGGGAACATTCCTTATTTGCAAAAAAATCTAAATGTTCTTTTGGAGGGGCAAATGTGGAATATCTGGGTCATATTATTTCTGGAAATGGGGTACAAACTGATCCTCATAAAATAGAAGCCATTAAAGGATGGCCTGTCCCTGTCAATCAAAAGCAGTTAAGAGGTTTTCTTGGTTTAGCTGGGTACTACAGACGTTTTATCAGAAGTTTTGGAGTTATAGCCAAGCCCATGACTGAATTGTTAAAGAAAGATGCATTCAGTTGGAATGATGATGCTCAGGCAGCTTTTATGCAACTCAAAGAGTCATTAACCACTGCTCCTATTTTAGTACTGCCTGATTTTTCAAAAGTGTTTGTAGTTGAGACTGATGCATCATCCAAAGGCTTAGGAGCTGTATTAATGCAGGAGGGACACCCCTTAGCATTTATCAGCAAAGCTTTATCTGTCAGGCAATATTCTTTATCTGTCTATGAAAAAGAATTATTGGCCATCATTATGGCAGTAAAACAATGGCATCATTATCTGATTGTAAAGAAATTTTTGATCAAGACTGATCATAAAAGTCTTAAACACTTATTATCTCAGAAGATTACAACTCCATTGCAGCAAACTTGGTTAGCCAAACTTATGGGTTATACTTATGAAATAGTCTATAAGCAAGGCAGTGAGAATCTTGTGGCTGATGGGTTGTCCAGAGTTTCTGATTTGGCCTTATTTGAAATGGGAATGAGCTCTATAGATCCTATTCTCTTAGACAAGATCAAGCAAGCTTGGGTGAATGATGTAAAGCTGCAATCTATAATCCAAAGAGTGGAACAGGGAGAAGATGTTCCTAAGGTGTCTTGGGATGGAACACTTCTTAAGAGGAAGAATAAACTATGGATTGCTGATGATGTTGCATTAAGAAAATTCATTATTGAATTGTTTCATAGTTCACCTGTTGGGGGGCATTCTGGATTCAAGCCTACCTTGAAGAAGATTCAGTCTTTTTGTTATTGGAAGGGTTGTTCTAAAGAGGTATTTTCATTTGTCAAGAATTGTCATAACTGTCAACAAGCTAAGTATGAACCAATGGCTACACCTGGCTTGTTACAACCTCTTCCTATACCTACACATGTTTTCACAGATATTTCCATGGATTTTATATCCGGATTACCAAAAGCTCAAGGGAAAGATTCTATTTTGGTAGTGGTTGATAGACTCACTAAGTTTGGACATTTTATTCCATTGACACACCCTTATTCTGCTCCTCAGATAGCTCAAGTTTTTTTGGATAATGTGTTTAAATTACATGGGTGTCCTGTGAATATTGTTTCTGATAGGGATCCTTTATTCCTTAGTCAGTTTTGGAAGGAATTCATGAGGTTACAAGGTGTCCAATTAGCCTATTCCACTGCCTATCACCCACAAAGTGATGGCCAAACTGAAGTCTTAAACAGGTGTTTAGAATCTTATTTGAGGTGTATGTGTATGCATACTCCTAACCAATGGATAAAGTGGTTAAGTCTGGCAGAATGGTGGTACAATACCACTTATCATTCAGCCATCAAAAGTACTCCCTTTGAAGCATTATATGGTTTTTCTCCTCCTTTACACATTCCTTATGTGCCTAATGATACTTCAGTAGCTGCTGTGGAGGAGTTTCATAGGGATAGAGAAGTTATGATTCAGAAACTTAAAGATATACTGGTGCAATCTAGACACAGAATGAAACAATTTGCTGACAAATCAAGAACTGAGAGGTCATTTATAGCAGGGGATTGGGTTTATCTAAAGCTTAGACCTTTTGTGCAGACTTCCATGAGATCACAGAAGCATTCCAAATTAGGGCCAAAGTATTTCGGCCCCTTTCTAATTTTGGAAAAAATTGGAAGTGTAGCATATAAATTGGACTTACCTGCTGATGCTCAGATACACAATGTTTTTCATGTGTCATTGTTGAAGAAAGCACATGGCAACCACACTCCAATTATGTCTTTTCCAGTAGGACCTCGCTTTGTGTTGCAGCCAAGGGCTGTAATTGATAAAAGAATCGTCAGACGAAATAATAAAATGGTGCAACAGGTTTTGGTTCATTGGCGAGACTTACCGTTGACAGAAGCCACATGGGAATATGTTGATGATTTTCAGCTCAGATTTCCTGATTTCCATTCTTGAGGACCAGAATGTTGTTTGAGAGGAAGGATATGTTAGTAGTTAATAAGAATAAGGGTCATTTCTGTAATAAATGAAAGATAGAGGGCAAAAGTTGTAATAAGAAATGGTAGTTATAGTTAGTTAAAATGGGCGGGAATTGATGTATAAAATGGGTATTGAATCATTGTAATAGAGTTAGCTATGAATTGAATGAAACCTTCTTCTCTGTGATTCTTTTCTATCATTTGTAGCCTAACACACTATGACATTTCTTTGTAGTCTTATCAAACATACACCTGTTGAGCATTTAAATTTCCTAAATCATTGTTCTACATTTGTTTGATTTGGTTATTGTTGTTTATCTAGATAAATTATAAATATGAATGTTGGTTCCTGATTGGATGTACTGTTGATCAGTTTTGACTGTATGTAATGGAAAACATAATAATAATGATACCTGACAAATTAGTGAGACCTGAGACTGATGCTGTAAGCGTATTGGAAGACGACATCCTTGTCAGTATGGTCGGGTTCCCTTTAGGGAATGTAGTTCTGATGGTTTATGTGCTCTTTAGTTATGAACACATTAAGAGAGATGAGAGTGAAAGGGGACGGCTAATAGTCATTATGGTGTTGCGATTGTATCAACCTTAATCTCATAATAAGCTCTCTATATTTATATATACCCAAGGGACATCCTAATAAGACTCATCTAATGATAGTCCGTCCATCAAAGACATATCTGTTATTGAGCTTATATGATAATATTAATAAATTTTTTTTTTTGAAAGGTGATAATATTAATAATTGATTATCATTATATAAATAATTATAATGACTATAGAGATAAATATACTAAAATAATATATATTTATTTTAACATGTGTAATATAACAATGATTTTAATAGTTTATAATTATTATATGTTGGAATCTCTGTTCTTTCTTTGTCCTTAATCATTCACATGAGGACACACCCAATATCTTCAAAGACATACAAGTATTCATAATTCTTCTTAAACTAATGCCCTATGTAATAATCTATTACGACGTGTCGTGTGTTATCATCTAATACGACGCTTTGTAATCCTTTTCGTTGGACAAAATGATTTGTTTATGTTTGTTAAGACACCAATTAGTTTTTGTCCTAGTCACGATACCTTTGTAGTTTGTATTATGAGACCTAGATTAGTATTCATAGAGTCATATATTATACTTGCACAACATTCACGTTTATTTGGTAATTATAATTAGTAGACATATTTAATTGCAATTATGTAAAGCATCCTATTTTATAGTCTATTAAGATTCGTTTCTATAACGAAAAGGTTGTGTACTGTGGAATAACTATCTACCCATTGACTGGAAAAAAGTGCTATCACATTATCGTCATGTCACTATCACGTAAGAACTAGAGCAATAAGTAAATACCAATAACTAAAGCTAGATTTTTTTTTAATTCAAACACTTTTTTATTAACACATAACCGTGAAAAATTAAATCAAGATAGCGGGCAGGCGGGCAACAAGCTGCGCCGCCACCCCTTTCTGAATGGCAAACCCTAACCTACTAAAAAAAAAATCTGTGATATGTTTGGATTGGGGCCGGCCCCACCATCATCCCCAACTTTCTTCCTCAACAACGCCTTTAATTGGTTGGTGGGGCTTCATTGGGCCCCTTCAATAGGGGAGGGGCATGGTGTTTGGCGACCCACCCGAATGAGATGGCGTGGGACGTGAACAGACAACACACAGACTTATATGTGATATGTCACCCATAAGTGTCAGTAACAACTTATTGCTACAGAATGTATATCGGTCACACATCATAGGATTGGGTATGTATGATCAAAAGTCATATTAAGTAGCGTATTAAGATGGTTCCTAATAAATCAAGTTTGTTATAGAGATGTGTAGTGAGATCAATGAGAGCCAGATAGGGGTGTTACCAGCGGTGATGTTGTGATAAATCGGTGATGATGATGATGGTGGTCGAAGGTAGTCTTTATGGCATACGTAGGTGGTGTCTAACCATAGTTGATAAATAATGTTATAACACTACGTTTATTTCTGAAATTGTATTATGCTTCTAGTTCTTTCTTGTATTTTAGTTTACTAGTGGGGTGCCCGCGCGTTGCGGCGGGGGCACAACATTACTAAAAACGAAGCAACACCAAAAATAAATATTTGATGATAAATGCAAACAAGGGTAGGGCACGTGTCATATTGTCATCATAGACTCATCATGAAGGCTTGGCACGATGATCAAGTTTCGATATGCGTGTAAGTGTTGATTAATAAATAGTAGTGTAAGGTTGGAAAAAGAGAAGTTTGACATCTCCTATTATTGTTTTTAAATTTTATGGGTAACCTTCCTAAATACTTTATAATATAGTATAGATATAGATATAGATAAAAGCGTTTTAGGAATTCTCTATGTCTAACGCTTATAGTCATGTATGTACAAGTATTGTCCACGTCGGTTGAGGGGGAAATTTCAACCATTGTATCTTCCACAAGTAAGGAGAAAATTTAAACTATTGTATCTTCCGCATCTTTAGTTACTACTAAAGATTTATTGTCTTTATTGTTTTAAATGATATAGTTTTATTGTTTAAAATTAAAACTATTCAACTTAGACTACCGGCTCGATTATTACGAATTTATTTTTGATCTATTTTTTGCATTTTTTATTTTAACTCTCATGTTAATAAAAAAAATAAACATAGTTCATTCATTGTTTTACTCTACAAATATTTAGTAAGCTTTCATCATTCCATTCTATGTTTATGTCTCAATTTATAGACATTGTTTAGGTTCAGAATTAATTAACTTAAACTACCGGCTCGATTGTTGCGAATTTATTTTCAATCTATTTTTACATTTTTTATTTTAACTCTAATGTTTCCAAAACATAAACATAGTTCATTCATTGTTTTACTCCACAAGTACATGGTAAGTTTCCCTCATTCTACGCCATGTTTATTTCTCATTTTATAATAATAAGTCAAATGGCATCGTTGGTTTAAATAATTAAAAATTATATGACATTGATTAATCGTTCCATATGCAAGTTGTTGTCAACAATATATGACATGTAATGAATGAGTGTCTTTTGTCAACCAATAACCCAGTTGTGTATATCACTATATAATCGTGTGTGTGTGTGTGTGTGTATATATATATATATAGGGGATGGTTATCTTGAGAACGCTAAATATTGTGAGAACCGTGAGAACAAGTAAAAAAATCAATCAAAATCAAATTTTTTTAATACAAACCTCATTATAATCAAAATACAACATTAATAAATGAATTTTCTTTTCAAATAAGTCATCTTTTCTTGCAAAAACACTTTCAAATTAACTTTTTACACATGTGTAAATGAAACAGTTTACACATGCATAAACTGTAAATTTACATATGTGTAAAAACAATTTATTTCCTATACGTTTGAATTTTTACGCGTAAATTGTGTTTTTGAGATTGCATTTTAGTAATAAAGATAAGTGTAAAAAGAAATTTTGAATTTGAATGGTTTTAGATGTCGTTCTCATGGTTCGCACGAAATATAGGTGTTCTCAAATTAACTTTCCCCTATATATATATATATATATATAGGTTTAGGATCCTGTACAAAGTACATTTTTCATGAGAAGTGGGAGAAGTACTAAGAATTGACATGTAGACATCATGTTTTGGATTTAGGAATGATGTTTTAGGTTGTTTTAACTTGAAAAACACCAAACACAACAATCTAAAACACAATACAATGTATTATAGTCATTAAATTTAAAAAAACAGCTAAAACACACTACTTAACGCTTAAAACACACTGCTAATGTTCTTAGCATGGTGTTTTAAGTTTTAAGCCTAAAATACATTGTTTTCGGTTTGTAATTGTTATGTTTGGTGTTTTTATAGGCAAAATAATCCATAACATCACGACTAAGTTCAAAAAATGATGCCTAAGTATCAATTTTTAATACTTCTCACACTTCTCACAAAAAACTACTTTGTACACGATCTTGACCCTATATATATATTAGGCTCTAATAGAAGGTATAGACATAAATGAGATAAAGGAGTTAGAAACATGGATAGTCACTAATAACTTTATTATTTCATAATCAACTTATTTGTTAATGTAAAACCCAACTTTACCCCTTTACTACATTTATTAAGTTATTGTATCATATGCATTATATGTTGTAATTACTTAAAATTGGTTGGAATCATTCCCTCATGCTTTATAATATAGTATAGATATAGATTAAATCAATGAAAAATAACATATTTTTATCTTTTACAATGTGAATCAACATTTATTTGTATTTTGTTCCACCACGTACATTTACATTATATTTTAGATGTGAATTTAACTAAGTCTTCTTTTCATTTCGAATGTGATTGCAACTCTACATGATAAAATATAAAAACTACTGCTAAATTTACATGCTAATTACACTGTAAAACTATACTATGAATTCCATAAGAACATAACCACATGATCTAACCAATTACAACCAATGTGTTTTCCACCCAAGTGATGAGACAGTGAAAAGTGTGTAAATTAGCTGTAAAGAAAGGAAGAAAAAAGAATTTCTCCAACCAAATCAAACTATTACTAAATCTATAAGACTATGGGAGTGGAGGGGGAAAAGTGGGCATGAAATGTCATGTGGCGTACAAATTGAAGAAAGAAGTTGGTGACAATGCATCTAACAAACCAAAGATTATAAAGAGAGTAAGGAATGAGATAGTTGTTTCATAGAGATGTATATAATACCAACACAATAGCCACTATTTATAAGGCTCTATTATGAGGTATAGACATAAATGAAATAAAGGAGTTAGAAACATGGATAGTCACTAATAATTTATAAAGGAGTTAGAAACATGGATAGTCACTAATACTTTATTATTTTATAATCAACCTAATTGTTAATGTAAAAAGACAACTTTACCCTTTTACTACATTCATTAAGTTATTGTACCATATGCATTATATGTTGTAATTTCTTAAATTTGGTTGGAATCCTTCCCTCATGCTTTATAATATAGTATAGATATAGATATAGATATAGATTAAATCAATGAAAAATAACATATTTTTATCTTTTACAATGTGAATCAACATTTATTTGTATTTTGTTCCACCATGTACATTTACATTATATTTTAGATGTGAATTTAACTATGTATTCTTTTCATTACGAATGTGCTTGCAACTCTACATATTAAAATATAAAAACTACTGCTAAATTTACATGCTAATTACACTGTAAAACTATACTATGAATTCCATAAGACCATAACCACATGATCTAATCAATTACAAACCAATGTGTTTTCCACCCAAGTTATGAGAAAGTGAAAAATGTGTAAGTTAACTGTAAAGAAAGGAAGAAAAAAGAATTTCTCCAACCAAATTAAACTATTACTAAATCTATAAGACTATGTGAGTGAAGGGGGGGAAAGTGGGCATGAAATGTCATGTGGCGTACAAATTGAAGAAATAAGCTGGTGACAATGCCTACTAACAAACAAAAGATTATAAAGAGAGTAAGGAATGATATAGTTGTTTCATAGAGATGTATATAATACCAACACAATAGCCACTATTTATAAGGCTCTATTATAAGGTATAGACATAAATGAAATAAAGGAGTTAGAAACATGGATAGTCACTAATAATTTATAAAGGAGTTAGAAACATGGATAGTCACTAATACTTTATTATTTTATAATCAACCTAATTGTTAATGTAAAAAGACAACTTTACCCTTTTACTACATTCATTAAGTTATTGTACCATATGCATTATATTTTGTAATTTTTTAAATTTGGTTGGAATCCTTCCCTCATGCTTTATAATATAGTATAGATTTAGGGGCCGTTTGGTTAGGCTTGAATGACCCCCCAGTCAGACACAGACGTCTGACTTGGTCAGACAAGGAGAGGAGGGGTTGTTTAGTTGGGTCGGCTCTGAACGAAAAATGCTCTGACTGAAGCTCTGAACAGGTCAGTGTTAGAGGCGAGTCTGACTGGATTCAGACGTGAAGGCTGTTCGCTACTGCTGCCCAAAACGAAAACGACAGTCGTGAACCGTGACTAACGCCACCTCTCCCCCGTCGCCTTCTTTCTCCCCTCTGTCTCTCTTTATCTCTGACCTCTTTCTCCTGCTCCAATCTCTCTCTCTAGATCAGACCCCCTTCTCTCTCTGCCATTTGGTTCTCTCTCTATCTTTCTGCATTTTTTTGTGAAGTGTGTGAGTTTTTTTTAATGAGGGTGTGTGTGTGATGTGGTGTGCATGTGTATGTGTTGTGTAAAGAGAAGGGACAAGTGTCCCCCAAAGTGGTAACCATTCAAATGTCCAACCAAATATCATATAATAATTCAGCACTTAACCATTCAGACCTCTTACTTGATCAGTGCTTAGCCATTCAGACGTTGACAAACAACCCCTTAAGCTTTAACAAATAACAATAATATACTTCTTAGTTCTTACCATTTGTTATTGTATTGTAGTTTTACATAAAAGTGTGTTATTTCATTTCTAAATGAACGGTTGCTACAGACATTACAATAAAAATATATATTTATGTAGTTTAAAATACATCAGCTGAATTTCTAAATAAAGGCTTTATGAAACATAATCAAAATATTGAAATAGATTTTAAAGGTTTAGTTATTGTCCATCTTACTTCTAATTTTATATTTGATAAAGCATGAATCGTCACGTTTTAACTATACCATCGAAGATTAGTTTCGTGAAAATTGCTATTATCCACAACAATATTAAATAAATATACAAGCACAATTATTTCCAAAATCCTTATATAGGCACTCATTGAGGTATATCTTATTCTTACTTAGCCACCAAATAAAGGAAATGGTTGAGAAGGAGGAATTCGCAACTTGGCCTTTTATATGAGTTAGGTTGATTCTATTTTTGTCTAACTTTACAAAATGATCTTATAAATTATAAAAATAAAAAACACACTCAACTCAACAGGTCTATAGTTTATAGATAATTTAATAATGTAATTCATGAAGAAAATGTCAAACTATGACAAGTTGCATCTATAAAAATTGAAGCTCATAAAGAAAATAATTAAAAAAAAAAAAAAATAGATGACAAGAGAGGAAAGAAAGAGGTATAGAAAAAATTGAGTTAACCTGATATCTCTGTAATCTATGTATAAATAAGTAAATATAATAATTTAAAGAAAATAAGCATGTTTTTTACCATAAATTGAATGGTTTTTTTTTGAACGGCAAATTTCTACTCCTTATGGGACTTGAACCCATGACCTCCTCCTTAGGTGTTCCTAGAAGCTTTGTTTCTACCATTGGGCCACCAACCCCAATATTGAGTATACATTTAGTGTTAATCAAAAGTAGTGGTGTAAGGATTTCACAATCAATATCCTCGTAACATTGTTATTGTTGTAACTCATTTTTTTTAATTGAAAGCAACTAAGCAATTAGACGTTAAAAGCGAAGTTTGTTTTTCAAGGGTTCTATATGTTACATAAAATTACGGGTCATATGAATGACCTAGTCCTTGATATTCAAAGATGATTGTAGATAGGGATGAATGGTGGTAGTGGCGGGTTCAAGAATACACGATATTTCGATTTTAATGGGTTTCTTTTGATAATTTTTCAAATCATATAAGTTTCTCACTCTTTTTTTTTTTTTTTTCGTTTTTACAAACTGAGTGGGTTTCCTAAGAACTAGGGTTGTCCAAAAAAGTTCGGAACTCGCTCGGAAAAAGCTTGCTCAATATAGCTCGGTTTGAAACTGAGCCGAGCCAGCTCGGATCGGTTAGAAAGCGAGCCTAGCTCGGCTCGGTTCATAACACTGATTTTCTATATAATTTATTTTTATATACATAAAATATACTATAAAATGTTAAAAATAAGGGGAACATATTTCATATTTAATATTTGTTAATGGTGTATAGCAATTGTGTGTTTGAAATTGAATTTAAAGCTAATCATGTTATTTTATTAAGGGGCAATTACATATATCCCCCTACAAACTTTAGAAATTACATATATACCCAACCCAAAATTTTAATTACATATATCCCCTTCTTAAAAAGTCAAAATATCAAATATACCCATTTTATTAAAAATTAATTAAAGAATGACAATTTTACCCCTTTTCTTATTAATTAAACCACAAAATTTAAAACTTGCCGGTTTATAACTAGTAACCAATATTGTTATCACAATCAAACTTGTATTTGTACTTTAGCAAACATGAATCACAATATTTTTTAATCACAGTCAGACTTGTATTTATCATGTTTATCAAACATGAATCAATCAACTTTCTATCATAAACAATACATGAGGGAATCTTGTTAGAACCATCTGTTATAGTTATAAACACAATGAATTCACTTTTCCATTTGGTGAATCTCTTTTTAGCAGCCCAAAAGTTTTCTTCCATTAGCCGTTTGCTTACAGACCATCACGAATAGCATTGCAAATGTCAAGTGCCTTAACAATCATCACAACAAACTCTGTTACAAACCAGATCAGTGAATCATTGGCATCGTTTTTTGTTTCGATTATACAAAAACCCTAACTATCAAACTCAAATAAACACCTCACAGAACTAAAATCAACTCGAAATCGAACTCAAAACGGAACTATATGGAATTGCGTTTGATAAACATGGAAATCAATTGGTTTTGCAGGTTGTAATGGTCGCTGACACTGGTTTTGAAAGTGACAGAGTTGCAATAGTGGGGAAGGAGGAAAACAAATAGTCATGGTTATTTTCTTTTTTTGTTTAAGAGGGTATCTTTGTCATTTTCCTGTATGTGGGGATATATGTAATTTTAATTTTAGGTTGGGTATATATGTAATTAAGCTTAAAAATAAGGGGATATATGTAATTATTCCTTTTATTAAAATGTAGCATAATGATAATTGTTTAAGCACTCAAGTTATCACACTTAATAATGCTTTCGATTTCAAAGAGACAAGTATTTAGGAGTGTAATCAGACTTTTGTTGCATATTTGGGGTTAATTCATATGCAAATGAACTTATACCGTATTTCGTTGAAATTTAAAACTTATTTTTTAATTGGTTGAACTTGATTTTAACTTGTAATGTGCGACGTTGAACTTATTTTGAATGTGTTATTTTGAACTAATGAATAATATTTTAGACTATTAAATTTTAAAAGCTATTTTTAATCTTTCTTTTCAAATTTGAGTCAAACCAAGCCGAGCTAGAGCTTAAATTTTCAGCTCGATTTCAAATCCGAGCGAGCCCGAGTTTGTCCTAGCTCGGCACGGCTCATGAACACCCCTATTGAGAACCCAAAAAAGTGGCCTGGACCCGTCACTGGTGGTGGTTCTGTAAGGTTGTACAAAGGCAATCAACGAACCACTGCATGTATGGAGATGGCTCTTAGCTGGAAAGTGGTAACCGATCGTTGTGGTGGTGGTGGCGGCCGCCGCCGATTATGGCCGGAGGAGAACATTGTTTCATTTAAAAGCTTTTATAATTATTTATTAATTATTAATATTTTGTACAAAACTCTTTCTAAGACCAATATACAGTGGCGGACCCATAAATTTTTTTCATGGGGTGCGGAATCTCTAAGCCCCTAGGTTGTTTATCCATCAGTTGGCCCCGGTCGGGTCGACTCGTATACCAAAAATAATAATACTGAAATTGTATAACCAACAAAGGGAAACCAAAAGTCAAAAGTAATTTAAACGTCGTTCCGTATGCATAACAAAATTCTAAAATTTAAAGTTATTGATACATCTCGGCTAATCGTAGTAGTTTTGGAACATCAAACACACCAAAATTATCACAAGAACTCAAGCTATTAATACAAACAAGTAACTCAGATGTTACCCTCGTTAAAACGGTTTTCAAATTCTTAGATTTACATATCTAGAGTCGAACTTAATAGTTAGATTCATTTAAATTATATACACTAGACTATAGTGCCACTTATTGTACTTAATCTTATCTATCTGGAATCTTATTATTAAAACTTATAAAAAATAACAAATAAAAGGACAAGTAAAATAAAGTAACAAGAAATTAAATAACAAGAAAAACAGGTTAAAAGTTAACGTGACTTTGTATACTCTTGTGTATTTTAACTTCTTGCACTTAAAAACACAAATAGCTCGTTTTCTTCACATCAAATTAAGAGAGACCTGTAAGCTTTTCACCAAGATCTTGCTTGCCGAAAAAAAACAAGGAAAAATATATACACGCCAACCTTTCTACCAAGCGTATGGATCGTGGATTTAGCTTCAAGGCTTATAAAGAGGGAGAGGAAGGCTTGTTTCCTTGGTTTCAAAATCCAAAGGGTGCGATTGAAAGAGGCGATAAGTAAATATGAAGAAAAGTATCGCCAAGTTTTCCCTCACGTTCGTGTGTGGACGGTTTTGAAGACATCTCGGAAATGGGCACCGATTCCAAACGAGGTTGCAAGCTCCAAACGAACCAAAACTTCGGAGTCGGGCGATTTTAGCATGGGAGGCGGGTCTACCGGTCGTTGTCAAATAAATATAAACGACGACCCAGACCCAGAGTTCGAGGAGAATACCGTTCCAGAGGCGCCACGACCCATAGGGAGGGACAAAGCTAAAAAACAAGCGGCTGAAAACAAAAAAGCCGCGCCAGGGAGTGGGAGCAGGTCACAGCTGGACGGTTTGGTGGCTGAATGGGCATCTTTCAAAAATATCTTTAGTCAAACTCAAGCAGAAAAGGTAAAATTGAAGGAACGCGAAGTTGAAGAAAAGCTTCGCTTAAAGCAAAAGAAGGTGGAGGAAAGCGTTCGCCAAAAGAATGAAGACAGGCAACTGGAAGAATGGCGAATAATGACAGCGAACATCAACGACTATCCCGAAGAAGACCGTCCCGTGTTACTCAAGATGAAGGAGAACATCGCAAAAAAAATATAATTCGTAGTATTTTTTTTATTTAAGTGTTCGTTTGTTTTGTATTTTTATTTAAATGTTTGTTTTTTTTGTGTACGTTTTTTTTATAAGTACCTTTTTTTACTTTTAATCTCTACTGCATTATAAAGAGTGAGCAATATGCAAACATGTTCAACTTGGTAAAGTTAAGATGGAATGTGAAAAGTCATGTGCTTCAACCCTCAAATGTCATATAACTCTTCCCCAAATTACCATTCAATGCATTAAGATACTTGTACTATGTAATAAAGATAAATAAAGGTTTATTTTCTAGATAATTAAGTTTCTATATTTGCTCGCAAAAGTCCGTTCAAATTGTTATATATAATATCATGTGATGTGGTATGACCACAGGCTTCAAATAATTATGTTCAACAAATATTAATTTTACATTTTCTTTCTTTCTTTAAAATTGCATATGTTTATATAAATATACAGTGTCGTTCATCATGAGAATTGCTGAAACAAATTACTTTATCTTTGCAGAGAGTTAATGGTGGTACGAAGTGACGCACACACAACACCGAGTAGTACGATACATTTTGATTTTCTGTTGATAAGGTTTTTTTTATTTTAATTATTTAATAAGAACGACATGGTGCGACCGATGACGCTGAAAAGAGTAACGAATCTGGAAAAACGTCGACACAATCCGAAAGTGGATTGTATCTGCAAGTTCATCTTCCAGGTTAAACTTGATTTGTTTATTAAAATAAATGTCTTGTTGATACTTCTTTACTTCTCTGTCTACTTGTTTATACTGTTATCGAATGGTTGTGTTTTGGTTTATCTACTCTGTTTTGGTTTCTATGCTCATATTTGGTTTTGAGTTCATGCTTGACAATGCGTATCCATATGGTGGTTTGGTCTAAATTTGTGAAAAAATATATAGAAAGATTTGGGAATAAAAATTATCTATGCTCATATTTGGTTTTCAGAACGTGCTGATGACTGAATTTTGATGGTCAAAGAAGTTCATTTTCATATATAGTGAAATCTTTTTTTATACTTGGGTGTCCCGTGTACACATCATCTCTTAGATGTTGGAAATTAAGGACATATGGTTGGACAATTTACATAGTGTGGCATGAAAAGTTATAAGAACGTATATGTTAGTAGCAAGATATGGTTAGGATTGTTAGCGCATTCAATGTTCACACCCAATGGATTAAGTGTGAAGAAGCAATGATGTACCAACTAATAGTTACCTAAGATACATCTTTTTAATTAAAGATCGACCAAAGTTACCTTTTTTTTTTTCTGAAAGATGAACTTCATTAAACACCAAAGAAGGGAAATCTCTAAGCTAGAGATAACCCCAAAACCAATACATCAAGTAATATCAAATTTAAACCAATCTTTCCAAACTAACCCACCCTTCTTCGACCTACTATTGAACCAAAGAAAGCTTAACGATTTAACGCCCGCCACAATCTTCGCCACATTAGCCTTAGCCTGCGCGAAACACACCTCGTTCCTGGTAGCCCAAATCTTCCAGCAAGTTAAAAC
The DNA here is from genome assembly GCA_028751855.1 of Ambrosia trifida. Taxonomy (NCBI): domain Eukaryota; kingdom Viridiplantae; phylum Streptophyta; class Magnoliopsida; order Asterales; family Asteraceae; genus Ambrosia; species Ambrosia trifida. Next base: position 78,769,303 of record CM054132.1, read on the forward strand.
AATAATGCCGAAAACCAAGTCTTTCTTGGAAGCCGAAAGCTGCATGTGATCAACAAGCTCTAAAATATCCTTGACAGCGAAAGTGAAAATGGGAGGGATTTTGAGCCAAGTGACAATGCCATTCCAAACACCATTAGCCACAAAACAACCCGTGAAAAGATGCTCCGTAGTTTCCTCAACCTCACCACAAAGATTACATAAACCATTGCCAACTTGAATGTTCCTACGAATGAGAGCTGATGCCGTTGGGATTCTATCCAAGTTAGCCCGCCACATAAACACATTACATTTGCTTGGGAGCCACTTACACCATTTATAAACAAACCTCCCTTCGTTGGAGCTCATGCTAGCTAACCAAAGACGCGCTTCCTTCACTGAATAAGAACAATTATGACCGACGTTCCATCTCCAACTATCGCTTCTATTACTAAGCCGAACTACCGATATCATTCTATGACAATTAAGTAGCTCCGAAACCTCTATATTAGAAGCCGGGTAACGTTTCCAATCCCATTGGATAATTCCCACATCCCCAATTCTCTCAACCACTTTACACCATTTATTATTTTCGAGACGGAACAAGTTCGGATATAAATCTTTCAAAGGTTCATCATTAATCCACGTATCCAACCAAAATCTAATATCTAACCCATTCCCGGGAGACCCACGAATCATATTAATAAAACTAGTACCTTGAACCTTGGTAGCATACGCCACTTTGACCAACTTACTCCACGGACTTGTCGATTGTTATTCCACGACACAATATCCCATCTCCGATTAGACACATGAAGCGCTACAATAACCCTCTTCCATAGAGCCCCATCTTCAGTTTTGAACCTCCATTACCATTTCAGAAGCATCGAGTAGTTGCAATCAGTCAATTTACTCAACCCCAACCCACCGTATTTTTTTGGTTTGGCAATATTATCCCAAGCGACCCAATTAATTTATGCCAATCTCATCATTCCCTACCCACAAAAATCTTTTTATTAACCCTTCAAGCTTGCTAATAACCGCCACCGGAGCTTTATATAATGAGAAATAATAAGACGGAATACTCTCTAGCACCGATTTAGCTAGAACCAATCTTCCCCCCATGGATAGAATTCGAGCTTTCCAAGTGGACAAGCGTTTTTTGAAAACTTGAACCACTGGCTCCCAACTATTAATCCGGTTCATATTCCCACCCACTTGAACACCCAAATATTTAAAAGGAGTCTCACCGCCTTGCATCCTAACAAGGAAGCTTTCTCACTGACGGTATTCAAAGTAATCCCAACACCATAAAGAGTAGATTTGTGGATATTAATCCTCAAACCCGAACATAAGTGAAAAATCCGAAGGATCCGCCTCAAGGATTTAAAATTAAAGTTCGACCACTCACCCATCACCATAGCATCATCAGCATAAAGAAGATGAGAAATCACTGGACCCGCATGCTCCGTTCATTGATTTGCATCAACTAAGTTGGCCACAGGTAGTTTTATAATCCTGATTCCGTCATTGTTTATTAGCGCAATCAAAGTATAAAATTAGAAAGAAAAGTGTTATAGTCAATTGAATCAAACTAGTAGCAAAGCAACTAGCCAGACATGTCTTAATTTGGTATTTTGTTGCATTCAAGTCCCAAACAAGTTGTTCTAGATATGTATAAATAGAATATATTTTTATAACGTAGAACAATAAGTGAGTTCCAATCTATCCGTAGACATGTCACATTGAAAAAATCATACAAATTGACATTTTCTGTTTATTGATTCCTTGTTTTTTTCTTGCATTTTACCCTACATGGTTTTTTTTTTTTTAAAAGGTTGTTCGTACAGTTTTAGGTAGCCAAATAACATAATGATTCGATCCACATGTGCATGATTTGGGAATCTTATTCGAGAATTAAAAAACTGCGACCACTCATCCAACTTAGTTTCTGGATCGATCCCCACTCCATAGTCTCCCTTATCCATCTATTTCTTTCTAAATTTTTATATAAATAATAGTTTAGGTGATGCATCTTTCATCATTTAATATTTTGTGTCACCCTTATAATTATTCTCGGCTTTTAATCTTTTCTGATATTTTAAAGAGAAAGAAGTCGTTGCAATGCCATCACCTCAAGCAAGGACACCATTAGTTGGGCCCGCGAAAGGCGACCCATTGTTCCCCACAAAACCGCAGTGCCAAATCATATATGAAACGGTTTTCCAAGGTGTGCGTACCGACATACCATGTAACACTATGTATCACAGCTAATACAAAATTCTACAATTCTCATAATTCAACTTTTATTAAACTATGTGTTCTGACTCTCATTGAGCACAATCTCTCTTCTCTCATATCGTGACAACTGGATGCTTATGTAACACCGGATAAGGGAAGCTGCTCGCTCACCTGACCCTATTGTGTCACACCTTGACCTCCCACGCTAGCAGCCCCTCAAAAGAGCCGTTGCTCTCCTCTCCCTCCGATGCGACCACACTCATGCCAGCTCGCTCGCAACCTCCCTCACATCACACCGTTGTCGTGTTCGCGAGCCACGTGGCTCGTCTACTCGCTCACACATCAACCATGTACGCGACCTTCCAAAATTAAGTAAACATAAAATGAGAGGCATTATAAAAGTATAAATTTAAGAAAATAAAAAAAAATTAAAGACGACGTGATGTGCATAATAAATAAAGATCCACGTGTCACGTAACCCAAAATCTCCCTGTTTACGCCATCACTTTTGCCCTTTTCCCACCTAATTATTTTTAATGACTTCAAACAAAATAATAATAATTCACACACTGACACACCCAATTCCCTTCCCTTTAATATCATCCCCGAATAATGCCTAAAATCTTGAATGCATCCTCTTAACTTCAACATCCCATCTCATCTTCCCTTTCCTTTTCTTTCTTCCCCATTTCTTTAATTGATTATTATTATTATTATTATTATTATTATTATTATTATTATTATTATTATTATTCTCCGCCACTGACGCTGTAACGCCTCCACTTATTTACTTGCCACTGATCCTTTTTTTGCGGGTCTAACGTCAAAATGTTGTTTTCATAATATTGTGTTTGTGAAAATAATAAATCCCCAAAGAGTTATTATTATTATTATTTTTTTGCACATATAGTAATAGAAAATGGGATCTGGAAATGGGTTTTATTCTGGAGGTGAGTTTAGTTTAGAAGCCAAGTGGTTGATTGATCCAAAGCTTCTGTTTGTTGGTCCAAAGATTGGTGAAGGTGCACATGCTAAGGTCTATGAGGGCAAGTAAGTCAACTCAACTTTATCTTTTAATAATTTCTTCTTACTGAATTAATGTTTTAATTTTTTTAATTAATTTTATTTAAATTTGTGATTGTTATTGAATTTGATATATTGCATTTTTTTAGCAGTGGTTAGTAAATAGTAAGTGTTTTTAAGTTGTTTAAGTTGATTTTGTGTATTTTTATTTAGGTATAAAAACAAGAATGTAGCAATTAAGATTGTAAACAAAGGCGATACGCCGGATAATATTGCAAAGATTGAAGGCAGATTTGTGAGGGAAGTTGCAATGTTGTCTAAAGTGCAACACAAGAACTTAGTAAAGGTAGTATGTTAATATGACTATATGATCATAACAATGTTATTTAAATACTGAGCATGTTTTTTTTAATTGGTGCTACGTCTTTAATTGCAGTTTATCGGAGCGTGTAAAGAACCAATTATGGTTATAGTAACCGAGCTTCTTGTTGGTGGAACGTTAAGGAAATACTTGGTAAATATGAGGCCGAGGGGATTGGATACGCGTGTTGCTATTGGTTTTGCACTTGATATAGCTCGCGCGATGGAGTGTTTGCACTCACATGGAATCATTCACCGTGACTTAAAGCCCGGTGAGTTTGAATTGTTGAATTCGTCGATTGTAAGACTTAATTGGTACTGATATGTAATTTGTTGCGGATAGTCATGTTGTTTATGATTGACTATATATATGATGAAGTGCCGTTATAAATTGTAGTAATAAACTTTATTTCGTGATCTAGAAAACTTGCTGCTAACAGCGGACCACAAGATTGTGAAACTGGCTGATTTTGGTTTGGCAAGAGAAGAATCATTAACGGAGATGATGACTGCAGAAACTGGAACCTATCGTTGGATGGCTCCGGAGGTAATTAATAACTTTTGGATGGTCAATTTGTAATAAAAGTTACATTTTTTATTGCTTTCTCGTTTTGGTTCTGCATTGAAAACCGATATTTGTTATGTGATTGTAGCTTTACAGCACTGTAACACTGAGGCATGGTGAGAAAAAGCATTATAACCATAAGGTTGATGCTTACAGTTTTGCTATTGTCTTGTGGGAGCTTATACATAATAAGTTACCATTTGAGGGTATGTCAAATCTTCAGGCAGCCTATGCTGCTGCTTTTAAGGTACATTTGAAAAACTCGTTATATTTGACTAATCTTTTTGTTACAAAGTTCGTTTAAATTTATGCATAAGAGGGGAGAAGCAAGAACGACGAATGACAATGAAGTGACAATTTCTAGCCATTTACTTGTGAACCAAAAATAGTGTTGTCAAAGGTCTCCCAGAGCGCGTTTTGGATGCACACCATGTTATTAGGATGTGTATTTTTGCAATCATATTTAACACAATTCTTTCATTAAAAAAACTTTAAAGTATTGTACAAAAAGTTTTTTTTTGGATTTAACTGATCCAATTCAGCCCGTTTCGAGTTTTGACTCATCTTTTGACCCCCCCCCCCCCCCCCCCCCCCCCGACCTACCTTTTTTGCCACCTTTAGCATTTGCGTGTTGTTATCAGAAAAAATCTTATCTGAAACTTACTAACACAAACTAACTTCTACAAAAAATGAACAATACTAATTCGGCCCTTTTCTTGCCCATACGGCATACCAAAAAAAAAAAAAAAAAGTTTTACCAAGAACCTGCTACCCAGGCTGCTTGTTTTACCACACTTATACATAGCGTATAGTAATTAGAAAAAAAAAAATATAGCTGAAAGTTAAGGTTTTTGAGTATGGGTCAAATATGTAAGTCAATCAAGTAACAAAGGGACCTAAGCAATGTTATTATGGTTTGAAATTTCTTCAAGATAGTACATGTAATCTTAGCCGTGGATTTAAATCTGTTTTGTTATACAGAATGTGAGGCCGAGTGCTGATGACCTGCCCGAGGATTTGGCTGTAATAGTGACATCTTGTTGGCAAGAAGATCCAAATGCTCGGCCAAATTTCACTCAAATAATACAAATGCTGCATAATTACTTGTCTGCTAGCTCACCTCCAGAACCGCGGCCCACAGCTATCCCGCCTAGGATCTTTGCTTCTCAAAATGCAGTTTTTTCACCGGACTCTCCTGGTACTAGCACTTTAATCGCAAAAACAGACGAATCAACGCCAAAAGCACCCACGGAAGACACCCACAGAGGTATTTTCTCCTGCTTTTACAAGTGTTGTTGATGATGGGATCAGCCGTCAGCGCTTGGAACATACAATCTGTACACAGTTAAAAATATGCAGCAGAAGAATCAAAGTATTAGGACTTTGTGTTAGCTTTTTCATGGAGAAGTTGTAGGTTTTGTTAATTAATTAATTAATTAATTATATTCTGTGTTTATAAATTTGGATATTTTTGGCTCATTTTTAAGGACTTAATGTTCCTTAATCCTTATATTAAAAAAATAATAATAATTGTATGTTTATGGTGAAAAGCCAATTTTAATGGTCAATAGTGATGGGGTAGCTTATGATGTAAAGAAAGGTCCATTCAAGGGCCCTTCTAAACCCTCTCAATTATTAATGTAATCAATCATTTTTTATTATAAATAATGTGGTCCACGAAAATAAAAATGTGCCAATTTAGTATATTGATTTTCCGACACAATCTAAAGCTTTTAAGCTTATAATTTTGCATTCATGTGTTGCCTTTAGACTTTAGAGAACCAAAAGTTGATAGATCAAAAGTTGGATCTATGAATAATTGAGGGGTGAATTGTGTAGTTTGAAAAAAGTTGAGGGGCCTTCGATTTGGTTAACATGGTTTCCATGTACATTCCTTGGGGAAGAAGTTGACTTTTCGGTCCCACCAAAACTTAATGCTTTTCTACATTTTTTCCAGACGAATGTTGCTTCTAGTTTTGGGTGCATACATAACAGGTTCGGTTTTAGGGTTGGTAAAACGTTAATTTGACGAAATTGGATGGATTTTAATTACTATATCTTAAAAAGCATTCATAAATTCGAATGAAAAATCAACTAAACTATCGAAACTAAACTACACTTATGATTTTTTTCTTGGCAAATTTCACTCTTTGTGAGACTTGAACCCACGACCTCCCCCCCTTTTAGGTGTTCCTAGAAATTTTGCTTCTACCATTGGGCCACCAACCCCAATGGCAAACTACACTTATGATAATTCAAGTTTCGACTTAAAATAATATTTATTATATTTTTTTAAATAACATATATAGTAATATTTTCCGTTTGTTTTGGGTAATTGAGTGGTTCATACCATCATTATGTCCAAAACCTAGGGGTGTGCACAATTTGCTTATGTTTGGTTTTCGATTTTTGAAAACCGGTTTTGGTTATTTCGGTTTTAATAATGGTCGAGTTTGGTTTTTCGGTCTTTCAATGTTTGAAACATAATTATGTTAAATTAAAAAATAAAGCGTATAATCCAAGATTTATGAATCTTTCTTTGATGTTTACATTAATGTTAATGTATTTATCCTTTACGATTAATTGTTCACATAAACCTAACACTCTAAAATATTTTTATGTTTCTCCAAATATTTTATTAAGACATTCAATAATAAAATTAAGAATTTTAAATCAATGTATAACAACATTAAAAAAAATGATTTGTACCATGTCATGTATTCAAATACCATGTTAAATATTTCAGGTTTTTCTCACTTTCCTTACCATCTTTGTTAATAATTGACTATTCAGTACACTCTTTAAGATAAAAACTATGAGGCAACTAAAAACTTGTTTTTATCAACTGTAATTTTTACTTACCATGTCAATACAAAGATAAGAACTTAACTTGAATTATATAAATATAAGTTGTATTCTAAAGTATTACAAAAAATGTTGTTGCAGTTATTTTTTTAACATCTAATTTTTTACACTCCTTTATTTACACATTTTACATATTTTTTTACACATTGAAGTTGAACTCCCAACCTCACCTAAGAGAGAATTTTTATCATTACCATTAAGTTATAACCTAAGTGGCAATAAATAAACCAAAAGTAACTCTACAAAATAAACGTTAAACTGTAAATGTAAAAACAAAAAAGTAATGTAAACAACGGAAAATAAACCAACCACCTTATGGTAGAGTGGTATGAAGGCTCAATGATAGAAGATCCATGGCTGAAAGGTTATGGGTTCGATTTTTGAGAGCGCCGAGTTTTACCGATTATTCCATTTTCGTGCTTTTGGACATGGTGGATAGTCAGGTTTCCCCGGAACTGATGGACTTGGTGAAACCAGGAGCTCCCTTACATGTCTGACTGAGTAGGGACTTCGAAAAGAGTTCTTAGTGAATTTCGTTGACCGTTAAAAAAAAAAACGGAAAATAAAGAAAAAAGTGTAACCAAAGCTGAGGTTCGGAGAACAAACCTCTCGTAAACGTATCCACACTATAATCTCCCGCTCATATGTGTCATTATCCAGTCTCACGCGCATACGACCAACACGCGCTCACTCTCTCACTACATTACATTACATTTACTTGCTTCGGTCGAGAAGAAGCAGCAGCAGAAGAAAGGTGGAAATTGCGATACATTTTCACCTTCTGTCAAATGTTGAATGATCTAGCGTCGTTTTTGCCTTTATATAATGCCACGGTAAGCGATCATATTATTTTTTTAGGGTTTAGTCGATTGATTGATTCATAGGCGTTAAAACTCAGTTGGTTGGTTTTCTCTCTATCTGTGCCGTTGTCTATTAGATGGCGAATGAATCCAGTGTTAATAGGTTAGCTTTTTATTTGAGATCGTTTGTGTATACAGCGTATGGAAAGTAGATTAAACCGGTGTGTGTGTAAGCAGTTGGTTATACGTTTTATGTGAATATTGACTTAATAGTTAGTACTGTGTTTCTAAAAGGAGAGTGGTTTATTAAATAGTTGGGATTTTAATAGAAGGAATTACCTACCTTTGAGCAATGAGCTGTATGGGTGAAATGATTTTGTTTTTTATAGAAATGAAGTGCAGAGTATGCAGATTAAGTGCAGTTTGGAAATATAGGGTTTGATGCTATGTTGTCAAAAGCCTTCGGGTGGGCGCCTAGTCTTTCAGGCAAGGTGCAGCCGTGCAGGGAAAACGTCTTGTTGCCATCCAGGCGCTACGGCGAAAATTTCGGCAGAATTCTGCGAAGTCAGGGCAAACTGACCTAAAACATCTAAAAAGAAAGTTAGCCCTAAAAAGTCTAAATCATGTTTAAACCCCCAAAAATGGCATGTTTATGCTTAGCGCCTTTCTTTTTAAGCGCTTTGCACCTAGGCCCAAGGCTCACCCTCTGTACCTTGATTGCGCCTTTGACAACTATGGGATGTATACTTCATAAATTATAATCTCTCGAGTTTTGACATAGTTTAAGTTCCTGCTTCAAGTTAAATGATTTTTAGGTGTATTCCTATATAGATTATTGCTAACTATTTGTCTATCTGTATTCTTAATCAAACTAGCAGGCATAATTTAATTACATAATGTTACCCATCGAAAGTCATTACTAGATATTAACAGTACTGATATTCGTATGAGTCAACCACTCAACTTTGTATTTTGTTGAGCGCCATCACATTATCGTATCATAAATTTGATGGTATTTTAGTGAGCCCTAAGTATACAGACTTGTTAAACCATTTACCTTGCCCAACAGCATTTCTTTTCCAATCAAGGGAATATGATAGCTCTTTAGTGAGCACCACTACATTATCATATTATTCCTTTTAAAAGAAGCTGTTTTTGCTACTAATGTAACTTTACGTTTTGAAAATTGTAGAAGTTGGATTGTTGATGGTAGGGCTATTGCAAGAAAGGTTAAATCCTGTAGTCTGCCTTTGGTACATCAAATCAAAGACTGTGGAGCGATTCGGGATTGTCCACAATGCCATTTCAAGATTGATAACAGTGATGTAAGAAAGCTAACAAATCATTCCAACTTTTTATAGTCACTCATGTGACTTGCATGACTTTGATTTTATTTTACTTTGCAGGTCTCTGTTGAGTGGCCCGGGCTTCCCATTGGTGTGAAATTTGAACCCACTGATCTTGAGCTCTTAGAACATCTGTCAGCCAAATGTGGTGTGGGGAATCAAAAACCACACCCATTAATTGATGATTTCATCCCTACACTTGATGTAGACGAAGGAATATGTTCCAAACATCCTGAAAATCTTCCTGGTGAGCAGAGTGCTTATGATGCAATGTTTTCAGGATTAGTAGAGGTGGAATTCCGGGCGGGTTGGGTAATGGGTCAGGATGGGTAACTTCATTTGCTACACGTTAGGTTTGGTTGACCTGATTGGCCTGTTCCTTTAACCTCAAGCTGATCCTTTTTTCTACCCGCTTACCTAGTTTAAATGATGCGGCTCCTTTGATCTATTGGACTCACCGTATTTTCAGTTAATCTTTTCACCACCTTAGCCTATTAAAGATAAAATATAACCTAAATCAACCCGTATATGTGTGTAAAAACAAATGTGAATTCAGGGACAGTCCTGAGCATGTGCGGGGTGCTCAGCTGCACAGGGCCCCCGTTTTCCATGGCTCCAAATTTGAATTTGATAATGAATATAAACTGGCTTTTGAATAATTTGACACACTTAGATGATGCTTTGTGAAGGAGAAATATGTTTAATATATATATTTAGAAACTAATTAATGAAGCAACAAATATAAAACAAGCTTAGATTCTTAGAATTGTGCTTTAGTGAAGGAAATTTGGAGTTTGGGGTTTCGTGGGGAAGGTGGCCCAAAAAACTCGTGTTAAATTCTGTTATTGCCTTTTTTATATCAAGTCTTTAATGCCTCCTGTTATTGTTTACAGTTACAGTTACAGTTAACGCCTCAATTTTATAATTTATTCAGTTAATCCTTGATTTTATTATTATAGATTTATAGTTTAGTATCTCATGTGAAAAATGCAACAGCACTGTTCCTATAGTTTTTTTTTTTTTTTGGAGATATGATTTTTAAAAATAAACGTCTTAGCTATAACTATCTTTGAAGAAAATTGTACATGGTCCCTTTATCAGAATATTTGACAGCTCTAAAACCCCATGGCCTTTTTCTAGAAAAAAAAAGTAGAAATATTTAAATTTAATAAGAAATACATTTCAATTCACAAGCTATTATTGAATCCATATCTGAAAAAAAAGTGCAAATTCAATTTGAAGGTTAGCATCTTTTACATATAATAAACTTTTCCATGCTCGAGGGCCTATGTTTAGTTATGGTACTGAGCCACGCAATCCATGGGACATCTATGTGTAGATCATATGGTTCGCATATGTCCACTCTGTCATCATTGACTTTGAGTTGATTAAACTTTTAACTCATTTGACTTGTATTATAGGTGCTACAAAAGATGGAAACATTGTTCATTTCTTTTACAGAAACACAAATGCATACACTACTGGTCAAAGAAAACGTCGCAAGATCTGCAAAGAATCGGGTTTGACAAAAGAAGCTAGTTTGACCAAGGATGTCCGTTGGCATAAGACTGGCAAGACAAAAGCCCTTATGCAGAATGGAGTCCAGATAGGGTGCAAGAAGATAATGGTCCTTTATGGGGCTGCTGCTGGGGGTTCAAAACCTTATAAATTGAACTGGGTCATGCATCAATATCATCTAGGAACAGTTGAAGATGAAAAAGAGGGTGAATATGTAGTTGCAAAGATATTCTATCAGCAACAAAAAGATACTGAGAAAGTGGATAATACTGTTCTAACTGAGGAACTAGATGCATGGATGAATCTGACTAGTCCAAAAACTCCACACACTGTTGCCCCTGATCCACGTAGGCCTGGAAAATCTGTTTCTTCTGATGCTGTCATCATTGATCAT